>JAVTVY010005687.1:0-38166 GCA_036873755.1 Hanleya hanleyi
ATTGTATTATAGTCCTGGGCAAGAGGGAAATACCAGGATTGTATTATAGTCCTGGGCAAGAGGGAAATACCAGCATTGTATTATAGTCCTGGGCAAGAGGGAAATACCAGGATTGTATTATAGTCCTGGGCAAGAGGGAAATACCAGGATTGTATTATAGTCCTGGGCAAGAGGGAAATACCAGGATTGTATTATAGTCCTGGGCAAGAGGGAAATACCAGCATTGTATTATAGTCCTGGGCAAGAGGGAAATACCAGGATTGTATTATAGTCCTGGGCAAGAGGGAAATACCAGGATTGTATTATAGTCCTGGGCAAGAGGGAAATACCAGGATTGTATTATAGTCCTGGGCAAGAGGGAAATACCAGGATTGTATTATAGTCCTGGGCAAGAGGGAAATACCAGCATTGTATTATAGTCCTGGGCAAGAGGGAAATACCAGCATTGTATTATAGTCCTGGGCAAGAGGGAAATACCAGCATTGTATTATAGTCCTGGGCAAGAGGGAAATACCAGGATTGTATTATAGTCCTGGGCAAGAGGGAAATACCAGGATTGTATTATAGTCCTGGGCAAGAGGGAAATACCAGGATTTTATTCCTTCTGTTCTCTTTTTATACCAAAAGTGAATGGTAGATTACCATTCATTAGCCAATATTCGTTGTTGAAAAATAAAAATAAAAACATCCTCCAGCATCATAATTTGCAAAGAAAAAAGAGAAAGAAAATATTTATTATCACTGTTTTATGAGCTTTATGGGCTTCAACATACACCTGCACACACCTGTGACTACAGAAACAAAAACTTGAAGAGACACAAAAGTTGCATATATACTGTACATATAGTGTGAAATTAGATAACTCAGCCATGAGCCATATTGCAAAATTACATGTAGCATGAGTTCCTCGAAAGGAATAGCATATGCCGATAGTGCAGTCTAGTGCTTTGATCAGCATGGATAGGCGTTCCAGTTGGAATGGCATATATATGCTATTTCCTGCCATTCCCTCTGTGGCAAGCCATATGCCATCCTTTCTTTGGCGAGTTTGAAAATGGATGCCAGGGAGTTCCTAGGAGTTCCAGATCATGCCACACTGTTTGGAATGCCTTATGCCAGTTCCTAGTATGCCCTAATTTCAAGAAGCTCCCTTATTTTCAATAGACTCCAGACCCATCGCCAGTTGTATATGAAGATGTAAAGCCTGACAAAATTCCTTCCAAGTGTAACCAAGCATTTTATATCAAGACACCTTGTACTTACCTTGTGCATAATAATAAATATTATCAATAATGTTGGGGTAATTCTAAATCTTTTATACCAAATGCCAGAAATTCGGACACCCCCCTCTAGGGCATCCTTATATTCTGGCTTGCCTGACCGCTCTGAAGATTCCCGCCAGTCAGACCTCAGTTTTGTTCTCTAGCATGATATCTGATATTCTGCAAGAAGTCCTTTGGGAAGTATTCTTTATGATTATCAAGCATTATGGCCTCTCAAATCTCATATAATTCATGTGGAGAAGCGAAGCCTTTGTATGACCTGCATTCTACCTGTCCAAACTGTCGCCATGGCATAGTCTGCACTTGGGACAGTGTGTGTGATGAATGTATTGTGTATTTCAAACCTACCTTTCCGGGACACTGATCTGCGCTGATAACGTTCAAGTGTCTCAAAATTTTGCTGATCCTCAGACGTATGTGACTACGTCTCCACAGGTCTTGTTGATACGGCAGCCGGGGGTCTACAGTCTATATTGACGTAAATAAAGATAAACAAACGCCCCCTCCCGCTCAGGTTTCTTCCATTTCAGATCTGGCGAAAGGTCAATTAGGTAAGAAACTGACCAAACTAGTTTTAAGTGGAAGGGACTCGAGGATATGGATTCTGGAAAAAACGATGACAGTTAATTAATGCCGAACTCCCTATCGAGCAGACTCCTGTAGACGACGATGGGAAATCAGTAACAGGTCCAGGCTCAGTGTCAGTCATTTCCGATTGCTCGATTGGCGATGACTTATGATTTTGAAAATTTAGGTAAATCTACAGATACGCCTAATACTGAATTCTCATGTGGACTTGGGCTCACGAGATTGCCTCCCTCAACCCAGTTGAGGCATGGATTGTCCAGTCGATAACTATGAACACCTATTGACCCAGTCATCAACGGTCAGTCTAACCTTCCCGGAGCTACTTCCGGTTTCTCTGGTGGCCCGACTCATCACCCTGCCGAGACGTTGATGACTACAAGCCTTCTGAGCCACCAGAGAATGAGGTTCCCACAACAACACCAGGCGGGTATGTATACAGGTACCTATAATATGCCGAGATCTATGCACTGTGACGCAGTACAAAGACTCTTCACAACTAGGACAAATCTTTAGGCATCTGGTTGCGAGAACGTACCAGCCCTTGCACGGCATGGCACAAGTATCAGCTTCCAGTGGTGTACATGGTTCGGGACTGGTTCTGTTTCGGGCGATGCACCCTCCAGTCCGAGCTTTCGGTTTTCGTTCACCAACCTTTACAGTGGCCATGCTCACGGCCATGCGTGAGGCCAGTGAACACGCTCCGTCAGGCCCAGCTTCCGGTTCACTCTCGGGTTTCTGATCCCACCCTGGAATTCAGAGAGGCAATTACCAGTCAATTCTCGGTCGGTATTACACTGCATCCAGTTTCGACTGACCAGACTATGGATCCGGAAGCTAATTTAACGGTGTCTATACCTTCCAGGAGTCCCTACTGGCAGGAAGCATGGAAGGATATGGAAGTGGATAGAGATCAGTATGGTAGCTTAGAATATTACGAACTGAACCTACCAATACTGATCCGGATGCTCGCAAATACTATGAGTTATTGCTGGCATCTATGACTTGATCCCAAATGTTCTGCTTCCGGTCCCACATACGGGGGATATTGAAACGGAGTCAGGGTACAGACACTTCTGGCCTCAACAGCTATCCACTAAGTTTGTGAATTATTCGACAGAATGTTAGCAGAACCCGTTACGCAAGAGGAATGGGCAGTCAGGCTATGACCTAGAGCTTCTGGTCCGTTCCCAGTGGCGAAGCCGAATATCAGATCATATAATATACATGATTCTCCATTCAGCTTCCCGTCTCCTGAGGTTAATGGTGACTGTTATTTGCGCTGAAAACTTACCTCACTTCCACTCTTTGCATTTCTTGTCTACATGAAATATCACAGTAAGAATTTAAATGACACAGTTATCTCCCCTGCTAGTCACGTGATAGCATAGCTACCCACAATTCCACTTCCTTCTTGTTCTACTGCTTCCTAGGGCTGGAAGTAAACATTGTCAACTCCGTGAAAAAGTGCCTTTTCTAGCGAAACTACTCACAGTTGGATTACCTCAGACGTCTGATTTCCTGCAAGAAGTCCTTTGGGAAGTATTCTAAAAGTTATCAGCGTAAAAATGGCTCATAATATGTCTCAATTGTCATGCATGTCTTGTGGAGGTGACAAGCCTAGTTATGACCTTCACTCAACGTGTCCGCCATGCCGCCAGGGTAGAATCTGTACATGGGACACGGCCTGTGAAGAGTGTATTGTGTGGGCGCCCGGCATATTCCAGGTGTATCTGGCCGGTTCTCTGGCAGCTAACGAAGGAAATAGTGTTGTTATGCCTACCAATCTCGCCAACGAGACATATGTAGCACAGTCTCCTCGTACTAGTGTAGGCGAGGAGTCTAGGGGGCTTGTTAGTTCTGTAGCTGGGTCTACGTTAGTCAGCCTATTGGACGTAAATAAAGATAAACAAACGCCCCCCCGCTCACGATGCTTCCATTTCAGGCCAGGCGAAGGGTCAATCAGGTAAGGGATCGACCCGGTTGGTACAAGTGGAAGGAGTAATCGAAGATATGGAATCTGGTACTATGACGACTGTGGAAGTGGAGATTCCTATTGAGCGGACGCCTGGATGTGACGATGAAGGGAAATCGGTGACGGACCCAGGCTTAGCGTGGGAAAGCCAGGGGACTCCGATCGCTCGATCGGAGTCAACTTATGACTACGAAAACTTGGGCAGCACCAGTGAGGGGCCTAATGTTAAGTTTTTATTTGGGTCCGGGGTTGGGAAAATACCTTCCTCGACGCTGTCGAGGCCTGGACTTCCCGGTCGCTCAGTTACGCCTTTAACTGTTGCTTCCGGTTTGTCTGAATTTTCCCAACCTGCTTCCGGTTACTCTGGTGGCCTTCCTCGTTCCCTTGCCGAGACGTTTGTGTCTACGAGCCTTCTGGGCCACCAGAGATTAAGGTTCCCGCAACAACGGCAGTATGGTATGTATTCAGGTACCCATGATATGTCAAATTTTTTGCCTGTGTCTGAGTTGCGTTATCAAGAACCCTCAATCAGATCAGGTCAAATTATGCGGCATCCGGTTGCTGGTCTACCTTCGCCCTTGCGTGGCTTAGGTCAGATATCTGCTTCCGGGGGTGTTCGTGGTACGGGACCGGGATTATTACGTATGATGCGTCCTCCTATACGTGCTTCCGGTTTACGACCTCGTATGCCAGTTCACCGACCTTTACAGTGGCCGTGCTCACGTCCAGCTGGAGGGTCCTTGAGTGTGAACACACCTCGTCAGGCCTTGCTTCCGGTCCACTCTCAAGTGACTGATCCCACATTGGCTGCCATACTGCGCGGTATGGAACAGCAACGTGAGGAAATGAAGGAATTGAGAGAGATGATGACCAGTCGATTCCGAAGTAGAACGCCACTGCTTCCGGTTTTGACTGAACAGTCTAGGAAACCGGAAGCTAATTTGTCGAGGACTATCCCTTCCAATACTCCCTCCTGGCAGGAAGCCCCGGAAGCTATGGAAGTGGATAGGGACCAGTACGGTAGATCTGAATTGAATGAACCTACCAATACTGATCCGGATGCTAGGAAATATTATGAACTTATTTCCGGCATCTATGACTTAATTCCTGATATGCAGCTTCCGGTCCCACATGCGGGGGATATTGAAACTGAATCAGGAGAGTCAAACCGGGTTACGAGGTCGGCTACCACGCTTCCGGCCTCAACTGCTATTCATTCTATCTGCCATTTATTCCATAGAACTTTAGCAGAACCCGCTACGCAGGAGGAACGTGCTATAAGGTTGAGACCAAAAGCTCGCTTCCGCCCTGCAGGATCTTCTGGTCCGTTCCCAGTACAGAAGCCAAACACACGAAGTTACGGCGTACATAACTCACCGTTTAGCTTCCGGTCTGCAGAGGTGAACGGCGACTTTCAGTATTTATGCCCTAGCAATACTAAAGTGCCTAGTAATCCGGATGTTCCTTGCACGAACAAACAGGCCGCAGTACTTGAGGAAACTGCTCGACAAGGAGTGGCGATTACGAATCACCTTGACTGGTTTCTTAAAGCCATAAAGGATGGTTTATTCTCGCTGTCGGGCGCGGACAGTCAAGAGCAGTTACAGGAGGGTATAAACCTCGTTCTTGACTACCAGAAGATTGCTTCCGGTGCTGTAGAAGATTTACTGGTACACAATGCCTACTTATCTTCTATGCTAGTGTATTTAAGGAGAAAGGCCTTCATTCCTTTTATGCATAGTTACACACCGGAAGCTGTAAAGAGGAGTCTACTAGAGACATCTACGGCTCCTTCTTTACTGTTTGGTGATGCTGTTGCCGAAGTTCGACCTGAAATGGATCGTATAGAGCATGACAGGTCAGTTGCTTCCGGTGCTTCGTCTAAGAGACCTATGGCTTCCGGGTCGGGTCCAAAGGCGAAGAAGGCTAAGAAGAACCCGCCTAGTTCCAAGGCTAATAAGGGTGCTTCCGGCCAACAGCATAGCCAAGCGCCTGCTTCTTTAGAGCCTAGAGTATCTACCTATGGCCATAAGAAGCAGGGTAAGGGGAAATCTAAGCAGTCGAAGAAGGATTCCTGATGTCTCGGGCCGTACCGGGTGGCTTCCGGTATGGCGGGAACACCGAGACATAACGTTTCCAGTTCCCCAGCAACTAGACCTTCCGGTAGGGGGAAGGCTGCAGTTGTTTTGGAGGAACTGGATAAGGATCGGGACGGAAGCGTGGGTCATTCGAACGATCAGATACGGCTATCGCCTATTGTTCGACACGCTTCCTCCCTTGACTGCTCATCCCCTTCCGTCTCGTATACCATTACGAACGGGTCATCTATCAGCAATACAGTCCTCTGTGGACAAGCTGATAGAGAAGGCAGCTGTAATAGAGCTTCCGGTTTGGGACACGTCACCCGGGTTCTATTCGCCGGTCTTTCTGGTCCCCAAGAAAGACACGTCCGAGATGCGCATGGTTATAAACCTAAAGCGCCTCAACAAGGACTACCTCACTCCACCGCCACACTTCCGCATGGAGTCCTTCCGGTCTATCCGGACAGTACTCAGACAAGGGGAATGGCTGACTTCTCTGGATTTAAGGGATGCATACCTGCATATCCCGATACATCTGGAGGACAGGAAGTACTTGAGATTCTTGGTCGGCAAACGACGCTTCCAAATTCAAGTGCTTCCGTTCGGCCTGTCCACTTCCCCTTGGGTGTTTACATGAGTGTTTACACCAGTGGCACAGTTCCTGCACAGTCTAGGTATAAAGTACCACTTTTATATCGACGACTCCCTGCTAAGGAATGCCTGCAAGGAACAGTTAATCCTAGACACCCAGTTTGTCTTAAGGATATTGACTTCTCTGGGATACATCCCACACGAAGAGAAATCAGAGCTGATTCCTTCACAAAGGCGCAAATTTCTGGGGGTGGAATACGATACGCTACGAGCTCTCGCCAAACCCCCAGAAGATCGATGGCTAAAGATAACGACGAAGATACCTCAGTTCCTCAAGTTATCTCAGGCCAGGGCTTTACACTTTGCTGCGATAATCGGCCTCTTGACGTCAACACAGGACGTAACACCAAGAGGGCGGTTGCAGCTTCGTCCCTTAATGATTTACTTCAATCATCAATGGGTCGAAAGGCAGTTGAATCCGTGGATACCTGTAACACCGCTAGTCAAACAATGCCTCCAATGGTGGCTGGATCCACTCAACGTTATGCCAGGTGTGTCCCTACTTCCGTTTCGTCCGTCACATCACCTGTTCACGGACGCATCTATGGAAGGATGGGGAGCCCACCTCGAGTCCAAGTCGACATCCGGGTTATGGACAATCGAGGAACGCTCGTACCATATAAACGTGTTGGAGTTTATGGCAGTGACACATGCCATCCGCACGTGGGTGAGCGTATTGACCGACAAGAACCTGCTGGTTGCGACGGACAACACAACAGTCGTGTCCTATATCAACAAGCAGGGGGGGACGAGATCTCCGCAATTACAAAGCCAAGCGGAAATCTTTTTCGGTCTGTGTTGGGACAACAACATATCGGTGTTGGCCAGGCACATCCCGGGGGTACTGAACGTCTTAGCGGATTCGCTTTCACGACGGAATCAGATAATTCCCACGGAGTGGCAACTTCACCCAGACATACTAAAACAAATAGCTCATGTCTGGGAGATGCCACACATAGATCTGTTCGCCACTCGGCGCAACAATCTACTGCCCCTGTTCATGTCGCCGGTCCCGGATCCGTCGGCATATGCAGTGGACGCACTATCGCAGGACTGGTCAAGGATGGTAGCATATGCGTTCCCTCCTCCAGCTATCCTAGCGAAGGTACTTCAGAAGATCCGCGAACACATATGTGTCGTTTACCTGATTGTTCCGTGGTGGCCAGCAAGGCCGTGGTTCCCGGAACTACTGGATCTTCTGGTAGATGTACCAAGACAGCTTCCGGTATGGCACAATCTACTGCGCCAGCCCGGAACGTCGATATTCCACAGCCAGCCAGGACTGTTCCACTACCACGTGTGCAAGTGCTCAAGCAGCACTTCGCTCAGGCGGGATTTTCAGCGGAGGTTGGGCGCCGAATGGCACAATCAATTCGACCGTCCTCTTCCGCTGTATACAACTCAAAGTGGGCAATCTTCGATCTTTGGTGTGGAGAGAGGGATATCAATCCATCCTGCGCCACTATCCCTGAAGTAGCAGAGTTTCTATTGTATCTGTTCAGGGATAGGGGCCTGGTGCCCGCTACGGTAGAAGGTTATAGGGCGGCTATTGCTCAACCTATTCTACTGGGTACTGGGATTAATCCCTCGACTGATCCAAACTTATCTGCACTAATCGAGTCATACAAGATAACTGGTCAGTCGGCTGTTCCGAAATTACCTAAGTGGGACTTAGCCTTAGTACTTCGGCAATTAGGAGAGCCACCTTTCGAGCCAATAGAAGCTATTGAGCTAAAATATTTATCATACAAAACTTCGTTTTTGTTGGCTCTTGCTTCGGCAGCTAGAGTGTCAGAGCTGCATGCGCTCGATAAAAGGAACATCAGACACTCTAGGAACTGGAGCAAGGTAGTTCTCACAACGGTTCCTGAGTTTGTGGCCAAGAATCAAGCCCTCTACGATTCCATATCTCGAGAGTTCACAATTCCAGCCTTATCTGATTTCCTTTCGTCCGGTCTTGAATCAGACATGTTAATGTGTCCAGTTCGGGCTCTTGCGTGTTACCTGAATCGCACAGAGGAGATCAGAGCGGGAAGGAGGCGTTTGTTTATCCCTTTCGATCCCAAAGCCAAACAAGAAATAAGTAAAAACACTATCTCGAGTTGGCTCAAAAATACGATTCGGCTAGCGTACTCCACGGCTACTGATAGGCAAGCCGCGCTTGTAAACGTTTCGGGTCACGAGATTAGGGCATTAGCGGCATCATGGCCTCTATGGACCAATAGATCGGTGACAGACATTATGAGGGCGTGCTACTGGAGGTCAAACACGACATTTGCCTCCTACTATCTCCGGGACATGACGTTGGCATGTAACGACCTCTATTCCATCGGCCCACTTGTGACCGCACAGCGGGTGTCAGGGGGACCGAGGCCAGCAATATAGCTACAAAAGTCCGGGCGTACAGTTGTAACCCTGCTTGCGGGTGAGCCTTGAAGTCAGAGTAGCAACAGAGGTTCCCTGTGTACCATAGGCACACAGGTTATTACTGTTGTATGATTTCATGGATCCTCTGTGAGGTAGAAGATCTATGATTTCTACTTTGAACTAGTCACTATGTATGGCATTTATCACTAACCACGGATTGTATCAGTTTGCCCACCTACCTTACGGTGGCACTCTATGCAAAGAGTGGAAGTGAGGTAAGTTTTCAGCGCAAATAACAAAAAAATTTTACAAGTAAATTTTCTGTTATTAAGCTAAAACTTACCTCACTTCCAGTGATGCCCACCCAACCTCCCCGCTATGATACATCCAGACCATGTATCGCAGTGGAACAAGAAGGAAGTGGAATTGTGGGTAGCTATGCTATCACGTGACTAGCAGGGGAGATAACTGTGTCATTTAAATTCTTACTGTGATATTTCATGTAGACAAGAAATGCAAAGAGTGGAAGTGAGGTAAGTTTTAGCTTAATAACAGAAAATTTACTTGTAAAATTTTTTTTTTCGTACTTGTGTCCTCCCAATATGAAATTACCTACTAACTTGGATGTTCCCTTTACGAACAAGCAGGCTGCTACACTTAAGAAAACTGCCTATTAAGGAGTAGCGAACTCAAACCACCTGGACTGGTTTCTAAAAGCCATTAGGGATGGATTGTTTTCTTTGGCGGGTTCGGAAAGTCAAGAACAGTTACAAGAGGGTATTAACCTCATTCTTGATTACCAGAAGATAGCTTCCAGAGCTGTTGATGACTTGTTGGTACACAATGCCGTCATATCCTGTATGCTTGTGTATCTTAGGAGAAAGGCCTACATGCCTTTACTATATAAGTACACACCGGGAGCTGCGAAGAGAAGCTTGTTAGAGACATCAAGAGCTTCCTCTTTACTGTTTGGTAATGCTGTAACTGAAGTCAGACCTGAAATGGTGTCGTCTTGATCATGACAGCCCAATGGCTTCTGGTGATCTGCCAAGAGACCATCGGCTTCGACGTCTGGTCCCAAAGCCAAGAAGTCCAAGGGTAACCTGCCTTCAGGTTCCAAGGCTGCTAAGGGTACACCTGGACAACAGCAAGGCGAAACTCACTCTTCTAACGACCAAGTTTTCTGGCTGAGATAAAACGAAAAAGGGCAAGGGGAGAGGCAAGAAGTCTAAGCAGTATAAGTGATGTTTCGGGCCATACCGGCTGGCTCCCGGTATGGCGGGATCACCGAGATATCACGTTTTCGGTCTCACCACAACAGGATCTTCCGGTAGGGGAAAGACTTCAATTGTTTTGGCGGAACTGGACAATAATTGGGGCGGAATCATGGGTCATTCGAACTCTCAGATACGGCTATCGCCTATTATTCATCAGACACTCCAGGAAATGGAACTACTTAATACTCTCAACAGTTCCTGAGTTTGTGGCTAAGAATCAAGCTGTCTATGATACCCTATCTCGAGAGTTCGTAATTCCCGCCTTACCTGATTTCCTTTCGCCCGGTTTGGAATTAGACATGTTGCATGTGTCTAGTTCGTGCACTTGCGTGTTTATCTGAATCGTACTGAAGATCACAGGGCGGGTAGGAGGCGTCTGTTATCCCTTTCGATCCTAAAGCTACACAATTACAACACATATAAGGGAAGTGGGAAGAGGTGCCGACATACTGACAGAGTCACATGGCTTCACAGTATAGTCTTCTGGTTAACCTATTCTAAAGCACATACCAAGATTATGTAACGATTTGTGATATCAGTTGTATCTCCGGTACGCTTTTATTGTACCCAGGCCTTGTGATTTGTACGGGCCCTGGCGAGTGATTAAAGCACACCTAAAATCGTGCGAGGTGTGTGGTTAGCACACCTAAAATGCACACCTAATTTTTTTTAAGGCGTGTGATACGGTGTTTGAAACATTAAGGTGTGAATTGAAATAAATGTGTGCTGGCCGAGAATCCATCTCGCAGCAATGTTTCAGGATATCCAGGGGGAACTAATATTTACTGGTTTAGCTATGAAATATATTGAGGTGATAATAAAATCAAGAAACACTGTTTTGAATCTCTTCTTTTTTTTTTGTATTTAAAATTAACACAATCAGTTAATGAGCCAAAAGCTGAAAACAAGATTGGCAAAATAGAAATAAAACTCTGAAAAACCACAAATTGTAAAAAAAACTGACTAGGACTGGCACATGGCAATTTTCACATCGTCATATTCATCATTCCAATCATTCAATCCATTCACTTGCCTTCAGAAATCTGGAATGTCTGAATCAGTTTCAATTTCCGAACACTCGCAAAGTCCATCGCTGTTACGTGTCTAACCCAGTTTGGCTTCAGCAGGTAACTAGTTTCGTTTTTGCCGTAACTGACGTCGACTACTATTTGCCTCTATCTATACACTGTGTTTCTGTCACACTTTGCAAAAGGCCAGTACCACCTTATTGCCCACATTGTTAAAAGGAATGCAAAGTTATCCCTCAGGCTCCTTTCCCACTGACACAGGGCTGTTTTTCTAATTTGTTTCCACGTTTTTAGGCCCTGTGTCAGTTGCCATTTCACCATTTCGTTTTCAATCAAGTTGGCCCTTGACACTTGTTTCAATGATAGCGATTGGCAGGCTGCCATGAACGAGCCAATGAAAACGCTTGACAGATCAGCTTACATATAGACTCGGACTGGCACGTGGCAATAGATAGATGATATAGAGCCCAGTTTTCGACAGCGTGTGTTGACGATCGGCGGACGGGGCTCAATCGTAAGTTTTCAACCACGGGCACGGGAATGAATTTGCGGATTCGTGTAAAAATTTGACATAGCAAAATTTTGAAGGGGATCATAAAGTATAAGGCGCGCGTTCAAAACGCACCTCAGTGCCTCTTCAGGCGCGTTATGGTGCGCGTGCGCGATCGCGCGCCTCAAATCACAAGGCCTGTGTACCTGTTCATGTGGCAACTTGGATGACATGACCACACGGCCCCTAGCACCAGCAAAAGCAGTATTAGATACAAATCTAGAGAGCTGTGATGGAAATGCTCTGACAACTTGTATATTGGTAATTGATGAACTGTGTCGCTCGTACACTGGGGATTGGTGAGCTGTATCGTCGTTAGATGAAAATAACGACATTTAACTCAAAAGACTGGTCTGATGTCGACCAAGCATCAACTTCCCACAAATGCCAACATATATCAAAGACCAAAAAGGTCTGTACAGGGGGCGGGCCTCGGGGTCGAAACTTCCACCAGCAGTTTCTTGCCATATACAGGTAAATATTACAACACATATAAGGGAAGTGGGAAGAGGTGCCGACATACTGACAGAGTCACATGGCTTCACAGTATAGTCTTCAAGAATCTAACGATTCGTGATACGAGTTGTATCTCAGGTACGCTTTTATTGTACCTGTTCATTCGGCAACTTGGATGACATGACAACATGACCCCTAGCACCGGCATAAGCGGTATTAGATACAAATCCAAAGAGCTGTGATGGAGATGCTCTGACAAGTCGTATATTGGTAATTGGTGAGCTGTGTCGCTGTGACAACTCGTACACTGGGATTGGTGAGCTGTATCGCCGTCAGATGAAATTAGTAAAAATACATTCAAGTTGGCTCAAAAATGCAATTCGACTAGCGTACTCCATGGCTACGGAGAGATAAGCAGCGCTTGTTAACATCTCTGGTCACGAAATTAGAGCGCTTGCAGCAGCATGGCCTCTGTGGACTAATAGATCGGTGACAGATGTGATGAGGGCGTGGTATTGGAGGTCAAATACGACATTTTCCTCGTTCTACCTCCGTGACATGACACTGGCGTGTAACGACCTCTACTCCATCGGGCCCCTAGTAACAGACAGAGTGTTTCCATGGGACCGAGGCCAGCAAGATAAAGATTGGATGAACAGATTTTATCCTGTTTTGTGGTGAGTGCATTTTCCTCTTGTTCCCTTTGAGAAAAAAGGGCTGTGACAACTCGTACACTATTCCCACATACATGCGACTCGACCTTAAGTCAGAGTAGCGGCAGTGGTTCTTATAAACCACAGGTACAACATACTGTCGTATGGTCTCTTAGATCCTCAGTAAGGTAAAAGATCTTTGATTTCTATTCTGACCAGTCACACTGCTCACTTTTATCGCTTTCCACGGTGTGTAGTTTGCCCACCATCATATCTATGGCATTCTATGCATATAGTGAAAGTGAGGTAAGTTTTCACCGTAAATAACTTGAAAATTTTACAAGTAAATTTCATGTTATTAAGCTAAATCTTACCTCACTTGCAGTGATGCCCACCCGCCTTCTTCTCTGAGAAACACTACTTGACCGTGTAACTCAGTAGAACAAGAAGGAGGACATGGGTGTGAGCGCATGCGTGACCTGCAGGGCGAGATCTGTGCTATTTTCTTATTCTTCAGTGTGATTCCATGTGGAACAAAGAATGCATATGGTGAAAGTGGGGTAAGTATTAGCTTAATAACATGAAATTTACTTGTAAAATTTTCAATTTGTGCTTTCAAGCCTCTCATATTGGTCCGTAAGTTTTTACATTTATGTACTTTCTCATTATGCCGAATTCCTCACTGCATCTCACTTTATTTTATTTTAAAGTGATCGTAAACCCTCAAGTAAAGTTTCTATCAAATGAAAGACCATTGCATAACAGTGTCGGAAAATATTTATTGTAATTTTTTACAATTTTATTACACAGAGTAAACTGCAAATAAAGTATCGTGGTCTGTTGCAATCAGTGATGTCACACTGCCTTAATACATACATCTCAAACTTTGTATGCACTTTCCAATTCTTGATTCAAGCTTAAGGTGTTTATACTTTGAGTCTCAACACAGACTCACTGTTCCAATGTGCATGTTTCACCAAAATCTGGGAGATGGTAACTCTTAAGTGTCAAGTCAATTTGAATTTTGCATTTAATTTCCCCGATTTTGGTGAAACATGCACATTGGAACAGTGAGTCAAGCATTGGAAAGTGCATACAAAGTTTGAGATATATGTATTAAGGCAGTGTGACGTCACTGGACCTAGATATGATTGCAACAGACCACCATCATGACCATAGAATACCAAACTTTATTTGCAGTTTACTCTTTGTAATAAAATCGTAAAAATTACAATAAATATTTTCCGACACTGTTCGCATTGGTCTTTCATTTAATGGAAACTTTTCTTGAGGGTTTACGATCACTTTAAAAATGTATGTACAGTAGAAAACCTCAGTGAATGGGACCGCTCAGTGTGACGCTAGCCATTCTGTAAAACAGCATGATTGGGTTCATGCTGTCACGAGATTATTCTAGCTCTGCATTTAGAATAATATATATGTTGTATATACCATTGTGATAAATGTGTTAAATGCCTGGCACAACAAGGCTGGCACGATGAGCTACATGTATGGCTTGTACAATCATAGGTTTACATTGTGCACAACTGATCTAGTGATGGACTCTTGTTGACTTGTTACTTGGTGCCCATGACGCTGGTAAAAGGATATACCGGTAGCACACCTCTCTAGAGGTAGTTGGCACTGGGGTCACAGAGTCAGTTGTTGGAGAAGTTACGTAACCTCTTTATTGTCCCCCGCTACTTAGGGATCGTATCCATCCAACGTTCATTTGCTAGACGTTTTAAACGATGAAAAAAAACGTCCATGCAAACGATGGATGTATGAGTTGATCGTTTTTTAAAAAACGTCTGCCAGATAAAGACGATCGCCGGAAATCTCCGGCAACCTACGGTAAGGGTGCCAGTCGTCTTTTCACACCTCGAACAAAGGTGCAGACGTTTTCTAGCAAACGATTGAAAGTCTCCTGGCAAACGATCGGCTCGAAAGTAGTCCCGCTTTACAGACACAAAAACAACAACGACCGTGTCGCTTGAGGCCGTGAAAAACGGATTATGAGAACGGAACACAAATTAATGTTGTTTTCTTATATCTTAGAATCGGTTACGGTGTAATTCGTTAATAAACAAAATATTATGGAACCATGATATCGTTTTATGAACGTGCGATTCGAATCGTATGTATTTTGCAGAATACGGACTTTGCGCATTTTGGAATGCGCTTTCAAAAAAGTCAGTCCTAGATTACCATTTGATTTGATTTGATTTTTATTTCACCATGCATAACAATAATGTTTAGTAAACAAAATATAATAGTGGCGGGATGAAAACCCCGAGGGGTTTGTTTTATCCCAAAATAATTATTATATTTACAAAGATGATAATATGCGGTAAACTCTATCATAGTGAGACAAAAACACAAATTTAATTTCCAACTTCCACAGACGGCAAACAGAATAGATGTCTAATTATGTTCCAGTAATAAATACGATTATATCCTCGATTTGAATAATGAGAGCGAAACATGAGATTTTTACTATAAGAAGATAAGTCAGAGTAGTAAAAATCGCGATATAAATTTAATTTAGCCTGTCTAGTTGGGTACCTGTGGACAACAGATAATTTTGAAAAATATGATCTGAAAGTGTTTGGAATTAGGTCTGTATGATTGAAAAATTTGTCAACAAAAATTAACACCTGGTAGTCGTTTATTTGTTTTATGGACAATATTTGTAATTTTTGGAATGAGATGATCATAGTTTTACTTTAACAATTATTATCACGTTTGATTACAGATAAATGTCGAGTGAAACATTAGAATCTAATGCGTATATTTTTTCTCTTTCAGGACGATGCGTAAACGCAGAAATTTACAAGACATTCACCATAGATAACGGTTTTGTAATGGTGTAACTCATAATTTTGTTTTTGTTTAATTTGCGCTTTTGAAGCGCGCCTTGTTTGGTAAGCTTTTAAAGTTACATCTGCAAATATCTATACGTGATGAGTACTCTATTCATCTGAAGTTTGTAATTTCGATAGAAGTCGGATACCCGTGGTTGTACATTTACAACTTTTAGAGCAACGCCGCATGGCATTTTCATACAGAGAGATACTTATTTTGTCACCTGGTATCGTCGATTCAGTTATGAGAGATCGTGTATGTAATTAACAAGAAACACTGCGATAGTCTTGTTTCGCCGTTGGGCTTCGAGTGGGTAATCAAAATAACCATTGTTTATTACTGCTTAATTGTGGTTGTGGTGAGAAACAAATAAGCTGGATGTGAAAGACGATGTTTATAGTACTAAAGATGCGATCATATATGTCCAACCTTCCAGAAATGCACTTAAATATATTTTTCATGGAACAAAACTGCATGGCTTATTTAGAGCCCGGAGTGATCAATTGAAACTGTCCCGGAAATGTGCAACTGTGAATAAACAAAAAGTATAAAATCAAAGACACTTGTTGCCTTTTATTTAATAATGTCTTTGAAATGAACAATCCCTTCAACGATACTTCCCGTTAACGTCCATTTATTTGAATTATGGTAGTAATAAAGCAAATGCCCGTGGATGCCGCCTCCGGAAGTAACTCTTGCGTCCTTCGTGGCTCGAAAGTCAAGCTGTGTATAGACCAATAGAACAGACAAAAAAGCTGATCACTTTACTATTATTATGGCTAGACAATAAATTGACAGCTTGGCAATATTGTTTACTAATCAAGCAGGATTCTTACCTATATGCTCACCGGAAATTAGTTTCTTCCACGTATAGTCCTGCTGGATAGGGATATGGGACTTTCTTGCACAATCATATGTTTATTGGTTAGAATCTTACAACAAAATATAAACATAACGAAGAAATATGTGCATATACGAATAATATTATCCGGAGAAAAGGCGGTCATTCCTCTAGTTTCAATATGTCCATGCAGCAAACAAACCTGCAATGTAGAATAAAAGTGCGTTAAGTTGACCATAATAAATAAAACACCGATAATCAAATATTTGGATCTGTTTCGATAAAGTCTCAAATAAACGATTGGTTGTCAAAAAATACATCTGTCTCAGCGCATTGCCGAGAAATTCACTTCAATCTAAAACATTAAAAATGCTTGAATGAAGACTCAGTGGAAATTCACACCTCCACTTTCTCTCAAGTAGCGATGTTCAAAAAATATTCTCCCGTGAAAATTCTTTTTCATGGCACTCACCAAAGTATAGCTCTAGAAACTTTCTGGATAATTTTAATGTATTCGACTTGTGAATTGAAGGATCGTGAATATAGCGTTTTCCTCTCTGATCTGGTAGGCCTATATCGCCATGAACGTTTCGACAGACACGTGTTCTACACCGCTCTTTATTTTCCCGCCATGCAGGAGCAGTCCTGTGTCGACTTTCTATGCTGGGGATAAACGGCAGTCGAAATGGAAGGCCACGTGCGTGTACGCGTATGCTCCTTGACCGTACACAAGCTGGGGTTTTTTTTCAGACAGACACGTAGAATAAATATTAAAGCTAAACGCGCGTGTTGATGACACATGATTTTCCCTATGGACTGCAATACAGTACACAGGCCAAATAACATAAGAAACCTTTCCATTGTTTGGTTTATTTAACGTAAAACATAGAGTCGATTTGCCGAGAATTTTCGGCGATATACCGACATTAGTTTTTTTTTATCAATTTCCTTGAAAACGCATTCATAAAATAAAATATTTAAATACATTTTTTATCTCGAGTATTATAGGATCATGAAAATATAAATATCATTTCTGTCTCTTCAGCTCTTTTCATGTTATATTTATTGGGAAAAGTGTAACACGATTTGCCAGTGAGGTATTAAAACGTGCTCTGAAGTGGGCGAATTTCAGTGGAATTCCCCGCAAATCGTGTTACACGTTTTCCGGTAAACATTACAAGAAAACTTGCTGAAGATACAAAAATCATATAATAGTTACATGGTCCCACAATACTCGCGATGAAAAATATTTATTTAGATTTCTATTGTATCCATGCGTTTTCAAGGAAAGTGATCAAAACCTGGTGTCGGCATTATCGCGAAAATTTCCAGGCGAATCGACACCATTTTTCCACGGTAGACTTCCGTATCGCCCTGAATAACAAGGAAATATTTATCAACCTAAATATTTCGGAAACGGGTATTTCTTCAAGTTAAATAGTAACTGAACAGAATTCAGATCAGTAAGATATCGGCAGAGTTATCTGTTGATTACCTTTTCCGGCCTATTCAAAGAAAATTTTTACACCGTGCATACATGGGGAGGGTGTTATTAAACCATTCAGTTTTATTTGCGTACGTGACACTTCCATTATCACAGCTAGATGATTGTCATTTTCATAGAAAAATTTTGCACACAAACAGCGACTTCCCGTAATCAAACCTTTAAAACAAATGCGGAAGGCGATTAAAGTGTAATTTATTTCCCCTGTGTTAAACCCGTTTTCACATTCGCTGATAGCGCTATATTTTGTTACACATGTGCGCAGTTGAGAGCTAAGGCACGGCCTGTTCTTCCAGTGTGTATTTATGCGCAGCTTAACACGTGCGATCGTCTTTTGTCAGCCGACAATCGTTTTCTTCCAAACGACGACGTTTTCTTCCGAACGACAGCGGCACCTTCGGCAGTCTCCGGTGATGGTTTTTTTTATCGTTTGCTACACAAAAAAACGATGGTGCAAACGATGGGTGTAGTAGCTGAGCGTTTTTTTCCATCGTTTAAAACGTCTCAACAGCAAACGATGGTTGGATACGGTCCCTTAGTAGATCTTGTCCGGACAATAACTCGAATGATTCAACCGATCTACTTCATACCTGGGGAGTGCCTTGACATTGTTGAGAGGAGGATTAGGATTGGTTTTCAAGGACGTGCTTAATCCAATAAGGCCACCATCAGCCATACTGGATTTCATTGAATTTTAAGCAGTTTGATCTTGTCCAGACAATAGCTGGAGTACCATTCAACTGATCTACTTCAAACTTGGAGAGTCCCTTGACCTTAGTGAGAGGACATCAGTCATGTATTATGTTTTATGGATGTGCATAATCCAATATGGGTGCCATCCGCTGTATTAGATTGTTAAGCTCATCAGCGATATCTCCATTTTCAAATCATACTCTTATCCATGATATGAGATATCATCGACCAAAAAAAATCGACCATAGAGGTCCATGGCCCCCGCAGCAGCAGCGCCAGTTATGGTGGATGAACTGGTGCTGCTAGCGGGGGACATGGACCTCTATGGTCGATTTTTACTGTAGATTCTTAGTGTGAATATCCTATAGGTAGTTGGGTATACCTTGGCACAAAAGGATTTTATACATGTACAGGTAGCACAGCTATACAATAGCATGAGCGCTGTACTAAAGAATTCGTTTCAGAGAACAGTGTATTTATAATCAATAACAACAGCACGTTGTTGTCTGTATATTAGTAGAAAGATGCGAGGTATTTTTTCTGGCATTGCATGTTTGCATTGCTCATTGTTAGCGCATTAGAGTGTTTTGTGTTTGATCTTTACGAATGGACAGTTACGCTGGGGTCCATCACTGGTATTGAATACCAAGAGAACTTTCATTGATTGAGTTCGTTTCTGTACACATAGTGGCATCTATTGTGTTATGGTGGTATTCTCCTATACTAGGTGGACAGTACACTATGCGAGGATTACACATCTGGGGATCATTCCATAAGCCCAGAGCTGGCACTGTGGGTAGTTATAAGCTCTGTATGATATGATTAATTGGCACTAATTTAATCATATCTATATTTTTCAGAATTTTGTCCGACTCGGATAAATCTGGAAAAGCTTACCCATCCGGTTGCTCTAAATGCCATCAATGGTCGGTCAAGGGTACCATTAGGCATGAGTGCTCGAAATGTTTGCAATGCACGGAAGGGAATAAGTGCGAGATGTGCTCTACCAGGCTGGAGGAAATCTTTCAGTACTGGCTGTTAGTTCGACCTCAGTCCGTGGCGGCACTGCCGGCCTTGAACCGGGTTAATTCTGATTCGGGTCTTGTTACGGTATCCCAACCCGTAGTGAGTTTTATACCCGAGTCAGAAAAAATGATGCACGTTTCGCTCAACTCTACCGTGTTCTGGGTTTGTCTCTGGGCGCGGCTGAGAACAGTGAGACAATCGCACCGGTGATCAAGATCCCCCGTATGGATCCCCCGTATGGGGAGCGCCGCATTGGGAAAGCTGCCTGCCGCTTCTTTAACTAAGAAGCACAGGTTGTGCAAGTCAAAAGCTCGAGCCAAGACTTCGCATTTTCCGTCTGAGACTCATGTCCCCCATTCTGAACCGTTGCATGCTCCTATTTCGGCTCTAGCCAATAGTGAGACACCATCTATTCCCACCAGGATCCAACACAAGGCAGATTGGATAGGGAAACATCTGCGCTCGACGGGATGGGTCTACCAGCCAAGCTAAGTTTGAGGTCAATCAATCTATGGCCGACACGGACCCACCGGTCCAGGTTGTGGCATCTTATGGAGGTCGTGATTGCTCCGATGGCTGGCCCCTGGCCCGTGCTCGCAATCATGCGTCTGTTCAACCTGGGACATCGGCATGAGCCGCGATGATTCGCCATTGGGCAGAGGGCATATTCAATCCTCTTGGTCGTGCCCCTTAGGTGACCTAGGATCTTCATCCAGCTCCGCTATCGGCTGGTTGCTAGAGGATTCGGATATGAAGGTCAGTTCAATGTCTGGTGAGGACTTGAACCTGGAGCACATGTGTACCATCGATGTGGCTCCTCTGCAGGCTGTCACTCAACAGAAGATGTCGGGAGGCCCACAGCTTCTCATGCTCGACCATATCTCCTCCTGGACTAGGTCGTTAGCGTACACTGCTGATGTGTGTAGTGTCCCTCCAAACACAAAACAGCAGGAATCTGTGAAGCGATCTCTAACAGGACAGCCACCAGCTCGCCAGCCCGATCTGCCTTTGATAAAGCTTGATCCATTTGTGGATCAAACATTCAACACGCTCTTGGTGGTGCCGCAGGGAAAACAGACATTCCCTGCCAGTAGCACAGCCCGGGTTCACTGAGCTCTTCAGAGGCCCTCCATCCGAAGTCAAGCGGTAGGAGGCGGCCTCTGAGGTTGGACGGGAAGATATACATCCAAACGATAGGTTACAACGATCAGTTGAAGAAGAGCTCAAGATGGCGGAGTGTTCTGCCCGAGCCAGGCTATGTACCTTTAGCCATCTTCTGCACATGACACGCACGTAGCATGTCGCTGCCCTGCAGCAAATGGCTGATGACGCTGTGTCTCCATGAAAGCGGAAGTGATACTGAAGCCCATTGTGCTCCGGCTGGCAATGGGGAACTACTGCTGGTTCCTCAGGTTCCCCTGGAGTTCTACCACTGTATGCAGTTGGCTACTGCAACGGGGTTGGTCCTTCTGACGAGGATGATAGCCATGGTGCAGACTACCCGACAGAGAATCTTCCTGGCTGACGGACCACGCGCAGAACCTCTTGAACTTAGCTCTCGGTAAGGAAGAGCTGTTTGCCGACGGACCCAAATCTTACGCTGCTGAAGGTCACGCTGATTCTCAGGAGTTTAGTCCATGGTCAAGCACACCAGCTAAGGGGAAGCGCAAAGCCAGCACACCCAAGCCCGTTGAGACTTTCAACAGCTCTTCGAAGCCCAAGAAAGTCAGAAGAGGCAACTGTGGCAAGGGAGAGGGCAAGAAGGAGTCTGGAAACTCCTCTAAGCCCGCTCGTAGGGGTATATCAGTGTGCGCTCCCCCACCATCCAGGACGCCAAACTTTCAGCACAGCACAAGTTTGGGGGCTCCACCGGTTGCGACACTGCTGTGTCAATGCTCGGAACTGCCAGTCGGGAGCCGTCTAGCACACTTCACCTCTTGGTAGAATCGGTACAGTGCAGACGGCCTAGTAAGGCAGATTGTTGCGGAAGCATTGTCCACTGACAGGGATCCCACTGGTGACCCCGCTCCCTCGAGACTCAGATTTTAATCATACTGGACGAGGTAGCTTCCCTCCTTGCCAAAGCGGCTATAAGAGAGGTGGAGGAACGGGCAATGGATCCGGGGTTTTACACCAGGATGTTCTTGGTGTCAAAAGAAAACCGGGGGATGGCGACCGGTTCTCAATCTGCGTGCACTCAACAGTTACATTCACATCGAGAGGTTCAAGATGGAAACTCTTCGATCAGTATGGGCTGGCCTGCGGGTCCGCATGTGGGCTGCATCAATAGATTTAACGTACCGATACACTCGGACTTCAAAAAGTACCTACGGTTCGCCATCGACGAATATTAGAATCCCGATCACCTATGCGATTAGGTTGACACTATTCCATGCGCTCCTCAGCGGCTGGATGGTCAACATACCCAAGTCAGCGCTGACCCCATCACAGTTGTTTATACACCTGGGGGTTCAGTTCGATCTCCGGATCAGGCGGGTCCAACCTTCGCCGGCTGCCATGGATCTGCTGGGGGAGATGCACGCGGTGTTCTTCACCTGCCGAGCTAGAGAGTTTTTGCGACTTCTAGGTCGACTGGTCAGTCTGGGAGAAGTGCTCAACTATGGTTCTCTTTGACGCAGACCCATCCAAATGCACCTAATGTCGTTCTGGAAACATAGCACGGGTCATTTGAACCAACCAATCCCGATAGACTCGAATCTGTTATCAGCCCTCGGCTGGTGGCGGAACCGGGACAACCTTCTCACGGGGGGCCCCAGGGCTCGCGAATTAGCTAGCCCGACGTCCCGGGACAACCAAAAATTACGTCGGGCAAGTAAATCTGGCAAACTGTCTGCCCGACGGGCAATCAGAAATTTAGCTGTAATTGTCAATGCTACTGGATAAAATATGTTGTTCCTTGCTGTAGTCGGCGGACTCGACTGCCTATCAGCGTCAGTCTCAACTCTAACTATCGCAGTGAAAGTGAAAGCCATGCCGCCGGCCATAACTGGAAAAATCCTGTGGGTATCCCACCATGCGCCACGTAAACACGCGTCACGGAATCTCCTTCGCGACGACCTGGTTACAGACTAATATCAGCCAATCAACGCAGACTTCATCATTTTGCGCAGGACGGACCACATTGTCAGTGCAGTGAGTTGACAAGACGTTTAAAATGGACAAGTATCTGGCTAATCGTGAACTCCCAACGACGGGGGATAAACGTCTACGAGAGAATACTGACCGTAAGGATCAGGACAATGAACGAAAACAAAAGCGAGCGTTTGTGCCTTCATGGGTGAAGGAATAATTTTGGCTGGAGCACGATGATCAAAAAAGAGCTGAAATGTTCTGTCCTCAGCTGGCGGACGCGAACAATCCGTTCTTGCCTGGAATGAATCATTTCCGCAAGGACCTGGTTCGAACACAATTGTTCTCTCCACCAAAAGAGGTGTTAAAAAATATTTGTTTTTATTTATATCACGTTCTCATCCGCAGATTCAAGTCAAATCTGAAACTCGGTAGTAAAGCCATCTGTGGTCCATAAAGAATTTCTATGTATTGGTGAACTTCAGGTTACACATTATCATTCGGGCTAGTAAAAATATTTTCGGGCAAGTAAATTTGTACTACTGGCTGCCCGAAGGGCAACTAGATTTTTTTATATTTTGCGAGCCCTGGGCCCCTTTGTATCTGCCGGAATTGAGTCTAGTCCTATATATGGATGCCTCCATGGATGGCATGGGGAGTGCATCTGGACGAGAACCTGGCACAAAGAATGTGGACCGCGCAAGAAAAGACTTGGCATATCAATCTCTTGGAGATGACAGTCGTCATCCTAGTGTTGAAATGGTTGTTGTTCGGGAGAAAGTTGTTCTGGTACGATCAGACAGCTCAATGGTGATCTCCTACATAAACACGCAGGGAGGGACCAGATCCCCCCGGCTATTTACATGACCTGGGATAAAAAATATTTATACATCAGAGCACCCGGGTCTGAGCACATCATATGAAACAAAACATCCGGTTAAAAAACACATGGCTAGTTAAACCACACCCACCACGTGTAGCCATGTGCTTTTTCACCCGGATGTTTTGTTCGACACATGCGCATTACACAAACATGGCGTCGATCGAAAATCGAGGAAGCCGGAGAAATTGTTGGTAAAATGTTTCCATTCTTGTGCTTTGTACAAGGCATGTAAACACCCTCAATGCCACCGTCCACCCAAAGTTAGGTGATCATAGAACGGAAAGGACATATTCAGGGGAGTGTAATAGGTTTGAAAGTAAGTATTTTGGTAAATGTTTCGTCTTTTTTATTTTCACTTTCAACTACCGACATAAAACATCAAGGCTTTCGAGACGGGTCTAAGGTTACTCAGAGCAAAACTTTAGACGGCCTGATCAAAGGCATGTTCCACCTATGACCTCAGGTGAAGAAACTGTCTCGTGCATGGAACCTCGAATTGGACCTTTCGAGCCCATGGGTCAGGCCAGCCTTAACATCTTGACACTTAATACTGTATTTTTCGTCGCTGTGGCGTCCGTTCGGCGGCGATCTGAAATCCATGCTCTCTGTGCCGAGAAAGATCTCTTATGTTTTATGGGCAAACGGGCTGACTTTGTTACGAAAACGGAGACTATCAAACATGGCGCAAAACCACTGCTGACCTAGGGAAGTTTTCTCCTGATGATAAATTCTTGTGTCTGGTGCATGCTGTGAAGTACATTCAGAAAGCATTAAGTGAGTATTACAATTCGTCACATCTAATGTTTACCCTTTGTATATTTGCTCGATATATTACGGTTTACCCTAGCAGGTGTTGCCACAAGAAAGCTCAGACTTTCACCAGGGTGGTGCCCCCCTCAAGTTATCGGGTAACAGAGAGGCCTGGGTTATACATATCAATGATGGCCTGGACGCTCTCAAAATTGATGCAGGTCTGCCTAATGTCTTTGGTTAGCCAACAGCCGGGGTTCCCGCAAATTCTAGGGTTCCCCAACAGTATTGCATAAAATTTATTATGCACAAGGTAAGTATAAGGTGTCTTGATATAAAATGAGAAGCGTTTTTGTAACCCCTCATTTTATTAAAGACCCTTTATATACTTACCTTGCGGTCCCACCTCCCACCCACACTGTTTAATAATCGAAGACGGGGGGAGTACATAAATGATATGACATGACAGGCTCTGCTTGTTATAGAACAAAACTGACTCACTGGTGGGAATCTTCTGAGCGATCAGGCAAGCCGGAAATTGTAAGGAGGCCCTAGAAGGGGGTGTCCGAATTTCTGGCATTTGGTTTAGAATTACTCCAACAGTATTGCATAATATTAATTATTATGCACAAGGTAAGTATAAGGGTCTTTAATAAAATGGGGGGTTACAAAAACCCTTCCTATGAAGACAATATCCTTTGGCCAAAACTGGCAGAGGAGTGAAAATCAAATAGTTCTTCTTCGCCATCACAATCCACATCTCTGAACTGAACTTGTACCATAAACATAACAATTTTCAATGATTAAACGGCATGATATTTCAGTGGGACAGCACTATAAAATGGCAGCATTAGATCTGCTCTGTAACAAGTAGGTTCCCTTGCCCCTCCCTTCCCTTCCCCGTCGTGATATAGCTGAAAAAATGTTGAAAGCGACGTTAAACCCTATTCACTCACTCACTCCTTCAATGATTAATTGATTCTCGGCCACAATGACCTTGGCCTTTGCCGTGGGGCACCCGGGGTGGCTGGGATGTCGTTGTGCACACCCCAGGTCATGGTAAGAATAGACCTCAGCTCCTCAGATAGCTTGTCGTAAGAGGCGACTAACTGGGGCACCCGTGGGGTTCCCAGGTGTGAGAAGGAATAGAACCCCACCCGTGGGGTTCCCGGGTGTAAAAAGGAATAGGACCCAACGTCATATTACTGAGTGTTGAAAGTGATGTTAAATCATATTTACTCACTCACTCTATCACACGCTCTCACGCATTTATATCAAAATCTAAATGCATCTGGACAGTTTCGTAAAATTATTTCCAGAATAACCGAGAATCCTTCAAAATTGCTCCAGTTGGTAATTTCAAAATTTTCCTCGACTTGGTTGTAAATTATTCATTTAAAGCCTCCGTAAAGGGTGAAATGAATAATGATAGGTTAACGTTGTTATATGAAACAAAAATGCGAAAAATTGAAATCACGCTTAGAAATTTGCATTTTTGGGGGCCTCGTATCTCCTGGGCAGATATACTCAAATCTCACGCCTTGGCAAAATTATAACTTGAGAGGTCTGAATAGACCTCGTTTGTAGACAGGCATATCAAAAGTGTGAACTTTGTGCAGCCTTGCTAGATCACTAGGTTCTGTGAAACAGTGAAACAACAGATAACAATCTCATTTACCCGCTGCAGCTGGTCTGCTGTGAATTTATTATCCGAAATCTTGAATTTCAGACCCCATGGACAACATTCTTGACATGATCCGTAAGGGAGTACATTTGAAAACTGTTGAAGAGGAGAATAAGGATGATGTCAAACAGAGACCCATGTCGCCCCCTAGTGACGCCCACATCATGTTACTACAGGAGAGCCTGCATCGTATAGGTAAACTGACCCGTGGGACAACGCCTGAATCTGAAGACGAAGATAGCGATGACAGCTTCGACGATTGAGGGAGGTAACTCTCTGCTGTGATTCACACTTCATGCAATGATATAAAAAAAACACAACAATTCATATAGTGGGTCTAGTTGCAGACAGGCATATTTTTCCATGGTGGTTTGTTGAACTTCTCCCTGGACAGATTCCGTTGCCTTACGAGACAGCCAGGTTGTTACATCGAAGAGAAGAGTGATACTGGGTACCGAGGATATTAGTGGTTTCTTCCGCACTCAAAGAACATCTATTCAGCTGTAAAAAATCACAGCATTCAGCAATGCTGAAGCAAAATCAGTTAACCTCAGCTAGTTTTAACATGGTATTGAATATGGGTTATTTCAATGCCTGGACAGATGCCAGGTGGGTTTCTGGTTTGTGGGGGCTGCAACTGTCTAGACAATAGATCCTTGTATGAGGTATTGCAGAGTAAGCCAGCCACAAGGAAAGACAATTTTTCGCCAAATTCTGTGATAATTATCCTGTCTTCCAGTTTGCTGCATGACTACATTTACAGCTTTGGGTTCTATCTGTCATGTACATGTATGATACGTCAATCCCTTACAACATGGGGACTACCATTCAACCAAATATTGAAAAGAAGCAAGTATATTGCACGCATACTGTACCCGATTGATGGTATCATACATGACAGACCTGGGTAGGATTAATTAGTGAAGACAGGAGATCTAACAAGTCACTGGTGCAATGTGTACATAATGGTATTTTGTATTTCAGTTCTTTGTATATCCTTACCAAAATATAAGGCTTCTGGCAACTAGTTGCAGCGATACTCAACATTGCGCCAATATTGCCGCAACATGGTTGCAGTAATACATGTACATATATTGCCACAACAAAATTTAAAAGCGACCATGGTTGTGGCAATATTGCGCCAATATTACTGCAATATTGAAAAAAAAAAAAAAAACTTCCGGCAACACTGTGGGATAGCCAGGGGATGATGTTACGGCAATATTACTGCAATATTGCCAGATAGAAAACTTTCAGAAACAATGTGGACCATGTTGCGGCAAATTACTGCAATGTTGCCAGAACAAAACTTGTGGGTAATTGCAGTTGACAGATATATTTGCAGCATGTTCACATATTATTGACATACAAATGATGCAGCACTACCTAGAATCCGTGCATAAACTCATTTATGTCGCAGGATATATCTGGAATGCTGGCTACCCAGGTCCGGGGTGCACTAAATTCTATCAGAGATGATTAAACGATAGTCATTCTGTAAATTTGATAATAGTACATGTCTGTAGTGAGTAATTGTTATCATTATATGGATCAGTGTATGTTAATCCATTCTAGTTTAATTTATTGGTATCAAATTGTCAAGATAATTGTCATTTGTGTTCAAATACTGGAAATCTGTCAAATCAGTATAGGTTGAGAATGTTGCCACGATATTGCCAGAAATTGTCACCGAAAGAAAGGGTTATGGCAATATTGTTGCCAGAAAAAGGGTTTTTGCAATATTCCAAAGATTGAATTGTTGCCGCAATGTCGCCAGAACTTGTTGCCACTAGCGGTGATAATATCAAATCTGTTTTCCCCCAGTTCTGGCAACAAAATTACGTTGCGGCAATATTGCCATAACATTGCCGCTACATTTTCATTTTGATATTCTAGATATTCTGGCTGCAAAATACACAAGCAACCATTTTGCAATCAGTTAAGGCTATAACTTGACTGTCTTTCCTCCGCATGCTCAGGGGCATATTTCAAGAAGAATGGTTTGATGGCTGACACTACAGGTGAAATGTAAGCACCTGTAGGCGAATAACGAAGGGTACTGCATGTAGCGTGTGAGAACACAGGGCAAGCTCCACTAACAGGTTTTTGGAATAATGATGGAAAACCAGAAAGCTGTCGGTGAAGTATCAGAAATGGTTAGAACTTGAACTGTGGTAAAAGAGATAAGTTAATATATATTAGTCTGTTGTCATCATGTTAATGTGGGAAAGGCTGTTTGCCATTATGATGACCTTGCCACTAAAAATATACACATGTCCATGTATATATAGTGGAGGTCTATGGTGTACTCTCTTATAACGGGTACTAAAATCTGTCCTTTTTTCTTCTGTCATATCAAAAATGATGTTAGCGACATTTCCAATGATGTTGACATTAGAAAAACAAAATTGGAATTCTTAGAGCATTTCCACAAAGTGGATACTCTTACGTTTTCATGAGAAACGGCTCCGCCTAAGCCGCCGCCGCGCCGCGACTTTAAACGTGAATATCTCCCTACGGGTCAGACTTTGTGTGCTATCTCCTTATGCCTGAATTTGTCTGGTTGTGTTTCGATAGCCGCTGCTCACCACTACATGTACATGTAGGTGGCCTTGTAGTCCGAGCATATGTAAACCTTTCTCTGACGATTTTGTCTGAACAGCTGGTCTGATTTCTTTGAAATTTTATTACAATGGTCTTGAAGGATAGTCAATGTGCCGAAAAGGTTTTGGTGTAGTTGGCATAAGTTTTAAGGCAAGGTTTTTGCGTCTTAAAAAAATGTGAAATTTTTTGTGAAATGAAAATTTATCAATTTGCTTGTAGAAATATTTAAAAACTGATCTATTCTAGGTTGCCAAGCATAAATATAGGATTGCCAACATAATTCCCTTTTGGTGCTAACCAAATTGCCATTTAAATTAATTTAAATCTCAATTATCTGACTTAATGTCAAAACCTCCATAACCATTATCATGATTAAAGTTTTTTCCATTGAACTCTTTATGTGCCATCTCCCTAGGGCTTTAGATTTCACCTGCTTGTTTTTCGTGGCATTTGGTCGTCACTAGGCTAAGCGCTATAGACATGACTGCAGGTAAACATGTGTAACATCATATCTTCTAAACAACATGTTTGATTTCCATGAAATTTGGGTATAATGATCTTGCAAGATTTTGGTGGTGTTGGCGAATCATGGAGGCGCAATTTTGCATCTCAAAATAAGATTTTCTCAAAAATGGAAATTCACTACTTAATTAAAGTAATTCTATTTTGCTGAACATGAATGTAACATTGCCAGTGTTATAATCATCCCTTGGTCATTCCCTCATATAAGAAGTCACGAGAGAGCTGGTACAGGCAGTACATGGAGATGGCAAGCCATGCAGTGGACTTCAGATCAATATTACAATTATAGTATATTTTTGCTCATAATTCACAAGGCATTCTCTCTGTCGATGACACAATGGAGCTCACTATAAAGTAGGCCCCATGATGAGACTATACATGTACAGTACAAGACCCAGTCAGTGAAAATGCAGGACTTCAAGTCAGATCCTAATTTCTCTTTTTCTCAGCACAACTTCGTAATTCCAGCTTTAACCCTCTCTTTTTCTGACAGCATAACTGCGTAAGTTCAGCTGTGAACCTCTTTGCATGCGGACACTGCGTATTTATCGATGGACTGCATAGCTGCGTAACTTCGTCAAACCCTTTCTCTTTTTCTCAGTGTAACTGTGTAACTCCAGTACTGGACCAATTCATTTTACTGACAGCGTAACTGCGTTACTTCATCAGACCCTTTCTCTTTTGCTCAGTGTAACTTCATAACTAATTGGCTCTAGACCTCCCTTAATGAGAGCCTAACTGCGTAAATTTAGGTGTACCGTAGACATCTCTTTGTGACAGCTTAACTGCGTAAATTTGGGGATGGTTTATTTATTTTCACAACGTAGATGCATAACTTCATCAAAGCCTTCTCTTTTGCTCAGCGTAACTGCGTAATCCCAGCTATAACCCTCTCTGTTTGTGTCTCAAATCTCAACCTGCTATCACTTTAGTGCCAATATTCCTCCATTTGGAGATCTCCTGCAAAGAAATTATCTCCCCTGATCGTCTCGTCGATCGTCCGCTAGGTGGCGTGCTCTCCGCGCATGCCCTTCCTCTTTTTCCTTTGCAGTCTTGGTAGCAAGACGTGTTTGAAAGAGCTCCTGTAAACAGTAACTTTTGGGTTGTTATAGACGCACCCTAGGGTTATTTTTTTTCTCCCGTCAGTTCATTACGAACTAACGTAGTCACCCAACTATAAAGAATAATAAAGGAACGAATCATGTCGTCAGTTTTAACCAGTTAAAGACTTGCATTTCTTTGTTTCAAGTGCAGGGCACAGGTGTGTTACAGTCTAGTGACATACCGTGAATGTGCAGACTGGGACGACGTGACCTGGCATAGCTATCCTATGGTCGACGCAGTCAACTCCGGAGAGCGGCCACTGACCTGGCAAGGTATCCAGCTGAGAAGCAAGCTACTCAGGCCCTCTTCAACGACTTGGCTGTAAACGAAGTTTTTCCTACCAGCGCCAGTGGAATCTTCACAACAGTCCCGTGAAACAGAACAGACCCTTCACGGATACAAGATACACGGCTCCACGGTCCAGTTCAAGTTCGCCAGCAAGACGGCAAGAAAGACAGGTCTTTGAGAGGGACACGTCTACTAGCCGGGAACCGGCGAAGAGCAGTACCCTGGATCTACATTTCAAGACGATGAACAAGTTACAGACTCAAGACACGGTCTAGGTCAAGTTCATCGAAGAAGATGCTGTCACGGACTCTATACCGGAGCCGTTACAACCACGGATCTGGGCAGACCTCGGATAACAGTTCCCGTTCATCCAAGTCTCCGCAACTCAAGAAAGACAAGTCTTCTAGCCGGGACCTGGTGAAGAGCCGGGACCCGGCAAAGAGCCGTACCCTGGAGCTACAGGCTGGAACGGTGGACAAGTCTACAGTCCGGAGCACAGACCGGGACTACCAAGGGAAGTCTAAGAGACGGATTCGATCGCCGGAACGGGACCTCCACACCACAGAGCGCCGGGACTCCGACTCCAGAGCACCTCGGACCCGACCATCGGAGAGAGAGGTTCCTTCCAGAGGCGGGACTACAGTCCGGAGCCGTACCCCAGACAGGGAACGACACGGATCTATGAAGAACGGATTTATCCAGTCCACATCTAAGAGGTCACGGACTTTAGATCAGCATACGGGACCATGGCTCTGAGAAATCACGGCCCAATGCAGAACTCCGAGACCCCGTCAAGCCAAGAGCCTACAGGGACTACCGGGGTACCGTGAGAAATCAAGACTATACAGATCGACGGTACTCTGATACCGATGCACGATACTCCGATACCGATGCACGGACCCGGCTACTGGTGAACCTTCTGGGCCATAACAGGGACAGATCCAGAGTTCGAAGTCGTACCCCGGCGCAAGCAAATCACGGACCTATTGGGAACGGACTTATCCAGAGCACCGTGGAACCGCACATAGAAGTCACGGACTTACACAGTACGGATTACTTAGGACGGGCTTAGCCAGAATGCTACACCACGGTTCGGGAGACAGCTCGGAACCGTACTACAGCATGAAGATCCCGGGAACACAGCCGTTCATCACAACGATACCGGGATTTCAGCTTTATTCGTCTACGCCAGATTTCGGTGGTACAGCGGTGGATTCAAGCCGCATTCCTGAAGGCCGAAACTTTCTCTGAAGATTAAAGTCAAGTCAAGTTTGGCTTCATGGAGAGAAGTCAGGGAGAGTCCTCGGATAACAGCTCCCGTTCATCCAAGTCTCCATGACCCAAGGAAGAAAAGTCTTCTGACAGGGACTCGTCCAAGAGCCGTACCCCGGAGCCACAGACTGGCACGACGAAGAAGGCAGTCCGGACCACGGACTCCATCGCCAGAGCGGGACCCCGGCACCAGCACAGTACGGCCTTATACAGCTCGCCGAGACCACAGCTCCGAGAAGTCACGGCCGTATGCGGAACACCGAGAGTCTGACAAGCCACGGTCCTACTTGGAGCACCGGGATTCCTAGAAGTCACGGCCCTATTCAGAGCGCCGGGACTTCAACACCAGAGCACCTCGGGACGGAGCTACAGTTCAGAGCCGTACCCAGGAGCGGGAGACGACACGGACCTATTCAGTACGCCGAGAGTCTACATCTGAGAGGTCACGGACTCGTGGAGAACGGACTTATCCAGATTACCGGGAGTCCACATCTAAGAAGGCACGGACCTATGAGGAACGGACTCATCCAGAGCGCCGTGAGCCGGCCTCTGATACAACTCGGACCCGTACAGCGGAACCGCAACCCGATACAACGGCAAGCAGATTTCGTAGACGGAGTCATACACCGTTGCAATGCCGAGATTTCTATCCTGAACGCCGTCATCGGGAGAGAGACCGTCCTAGACGTCGGAGCCCTTCACCTAGTCCAAACTACCGGAGTTATTACCATAGAGACCGTACTCCAGAGCGACCTTACACCCGACGAGATAGAAGCCGTTCCCCGGGTTCCCATCAACACGCACGGCGCACGGACGGCGAGGAACGGACATCTATCGACCATCACCGTAGTCCGGAGCATCGGGATAAACGGAAGCCCAGAGATGAACAGGGACCCGTGGATCACCTTTCCGGATCTGGATCCAAAGACCAGGCTTCTACTTCTGGAGTACCTGCTAAGGCAAGCCTGGTCAAGAGATACAGTCATCTTCCGGCAACACAGCTCCCTACCGTGGCAGTGGTTCCTTTGCCGGACCGACCTTACAAGACCTTCGTCCTGTATGGAGATCATTTACCTTTAGCAAGTCTCCGAAGTTGGACCCGGTTTTAGACGCACTTCTGGGATGTACCAAGGCACCGACAGTTGGACTTCAAGCAAGACAAGTCTGTGTGGTACAGAACATGATGGTAACCCAACTTAGTGTTACTTCATATACCGATTGACGTCAGGGTTTGGACTCCGTCAACACAGAGCTACCTCAACAACTACTGGCGTCAAGTTACCCACTCGACAGAGCTATTTCCGACTGCCATGGCCATCGTCAATGATGACAAGACATCACGGATGATCGGGGCACTGACACAACGCCTTTCCGGTAAAGACAAGGCAAAGGCAAATTCTAACAGAGGAGGTCGCCACGGACGGTTTTTCCTGTCAGAACTCGGGCAACCCAAGCTAGATGCTCAGAGTAGTGTTCGCCCTTACAAGAAAGGATAGTTCCAAGGTAAAGAGGGAATCTTCCGACCGGGACAGGGGCAACCTCGTTAGTCGGAATTGATGGTTCTCAGCCTCACCTTCAAACCACTAGTCATCCTTTCACCCTTCCCAAGCTTCGAGTCTTTACTCACCTGATTGTAGACGGTCGACCCTGATGATATAGAAGATCAGCGTCACTCTGTGTCAAGTTTTCGTCGAAGAAGTCAGTCCTTACGTGAGGTCTACTCCAAGTCCCGACACTTCATCTGACGATCATCCTCAGTCTTCTAGAGCCGGATCCTACTTTTCATCGGATAATCTCGGACTCCATCTACACCCGAGATCGTGATCAAGGGAATCTAATCTCGGAGAAAACGGTTAGTCGGGCTCGACTTAACCCGTTTCTTTGGGAGCGAGACATCCAGTCTACAGTGGGCAAGCCTAGTTTCAGACTGAGGTTCCTTCCAAGTCCAAGTCAACACGGACCCGGACACTGGAATAGGACACGGGGATCAAGTCATCTGTAATCCGGAATGCAAATTCGGACTCCGGAACAGACTTGGGACTCCAGCATCCAGCAGGATGACAGTAGAGACCGGACCAGGCGACGGAGCCGGACACCTACTGAGTATATTCGACAGGAGTTGGACTCCGACTCCCGGTTGTCGTTCCAGAGGGCGTTTTTCTAGTTTCTCCTCGATGATCACGGCGGTCCAGGGATGTTTCCAGGGACCCCACGGATTATGTAGAATGGCTACATTCAAGCGTCAAGCAGTTTTCCGGCATATGGAACCTGCACCTGGAACCAGACCATCAACGCCATGACCCTGAGGTCCGTTGGATGGAGGTACAGTGTACTACTCACCTGGGACCTAGCACAGTTTTGGCTAGCTCCAGGTACTCCTCATTACAGTTTCTCAACTACAACTGTACCTGAGGGCAAGAACAAGCAATCTAAGGATGCTCGTCCCGGAACATCTTCACCCCCTTCCAGTGTGGCGATGCCGGATCCAGTTTCAACCGAGCACAGAGAAGTTCACATTCACCGATGCGGACTTCACAGCTTGGAGGGATCCATTAGTCCAGCAACAGATAGCCGGCACATGGATACCACGACAAACAAGCAACGCATCATCTTCCTTAGGGATATCTGCGCTAAGAGGGCAGTCCCCCCTTGGAGATTGCGGTTGCGGTTGCACAACACATCAGCATTGATTACGAACGTTTCAGTACGGTCGTCAGCTGCGTCAAGTTTTGGGGGGAGCAAGATCCCAGTCAATGTTTCTAGAAACATCAGCACTGGTCCTAGGAGCACAGTATCAGCAGCACCATGTCACAACACCATGTGTTTCACATCACTTCAGGGTTACCGCTGACAGTTTCCTCCAAGTCCTACAGGGTACTACAACCGGAAGATCACTTTTTCTACGGAGGCACCGGGACCCGCAACGGCCGAACCCCCACGTCTGCTAACGATCCAGAATTCCTTTGCAGACCAGGGTTTTTTCTCCAGGACCATTTGTACAGACAATGACAGCAGAAAGCTACTATTTACTGTACAGTCGCATCAAGCCCGGAGAATGTACTATAGTAGAGGACCTGTGGCCAACACTGTTTCTGTTCCAGCAACAGCTGTTTTCCCTCCTGCATCTGTATCAGGACAGGGAATCTCAGCCAAGCAGTACACAGGGGTATCACTCAGCATCATCCAGGGTTGTCAAGTTGACCTCCGGAATCGACGAGATTCCAGTATTTCGGCTTTCCATGGTCTTTGGCTTACAGTCTCGCCGAACACGTCAACTATCACCCAAGGGGACCTGGATGTGGTACTATGGCATTCTTGCGCCCACCATTCGAGCCAGTACAGTCAACTGTAGTCTAGGCCCTGTCCTACAAGACAGCTCCCTGACAGCCTTCACTCCACAATCAGAGCTTTACGCAGTGGAACTCAGTTCCCTGACATGGATGACAGACTGGTCAACCAGATCTTTTTATCCGATCCCGGATTTCGTCATCAAGAACGATTCCACACGTCAGGGACCAGGCGTCCAAAGACTGTACCAGATTCCAGCACTGACAGATTTCGTCGGCCTGCTGGAGGAGAATAGGTTTTTATATCCAGTCAGAGCCCTGTGGCACTCCTTTACGGAACCGACAAGGAGCTCCAGCTGTCTTCTTCTCTCATCACTTATAAACAGACCCATCGGCTGACATCACTAGTTCATGATTACCGTTTGGGTTGAAGAAGACTGCCGACTGGGTTAACCAACTCGCCATCGACGCTCCTCCTCCTTTCTGGAGACATCGTCTCACAAGACTAGAGCCAGTGTGACGTCCGGGCCACTTTGGGGAAAACTTATCGTTGAACGATATTGTTGACACCTGCGCTTGGACGATCAATTCAACTCCTGCTGGCTTCTATCTACAGACATGTCTGTACAGATAGATAGGATGACTATGCTGGACCTACTGCTACAGCCCAGTGCATAGTCCACTACTCCTATCAGAAAAAAGGGGGGGGCGCCGCTCAAGCAAGCAAGATCCCGACAATTCCGCAAGCATAGAAGACAGACCATGTCGGAGACGAAGGGATTTCAAGACATCACGATGGCATCTGATTATCTAGCCAAGTATACGAGCAAAGGGTAGGAACAGAGTCCACCTCTCGCCGTATTACTTGTAATTCCTTGAACTCCCTACGCCTCTATACGACACGGGAATTATCTGGATATTACTAAGCATACTAGATTTTAAAAATCAGAACAAGACGTGCTCCGCTCAACCCAAAAAGCAAGTCACAAGACCGGCTACCCAACCTCCTCTGTTGGGAGTCTGGCACTAAAGTGATAGCAGGTTGAGATTTGAGACACAAACATGAAACATTTAAAAACAATGTTGGTGTTTGTTATCAAATCAAACCTGCTATCAACGTTGATTTGCCCAACCCATCCTCCCCTCTTTGCACGGCCTTGACACAAAACAGGTCTTGCACAGCATGGGAAAAAGAGGAAGGGCATGCGCGGAGAGCACACCACCTAGCGGACGATCGACGAGACGATCAGGGGAGATAATTTCTTTGCAGGAGATCTCCAAAATGGAGGAATATTGGCACTAGTGATAGCAGGTTTGATTTGATAACAAACACCAACATTGTTTTTAAATGTTTCATTTTTCTGACAGCGTAACTGCATAAGTTCAGCTGTGAACCTCTTTTGCATGTGGACAGCGTAACTGCGTAACTTCATCGATGGACCATTTATTTTTGCTCTGTGTAACTGTATTAGACCCTTTCTGTTTTGCTCATCATCAAAAGCATAACATGATTAGAGGCTTTCCCTTTTTGTCAGCGTAAATGCGTAAGTCCAGAGAGAAATTATGACTCTTTTTTCTGACACCGTAACTGCGTAACTCCAGGTATAGACCTCTCTGTTTATGACAGCGTAACTGCGTAACTTTGTCGATGGACCACTTCTTTTTGCTCAGCATAACTTCGTCAAACCCTTTCTCTTCTGCTCAGCGTAACTGCGTAACATGCTTCTTTTATCCTGAGAGCATAACGGCGGAACTTCAGGTGTGCCGAAGACATCTCTTTCTGACAGCGTAAGTCCAGGGATAAATCAATTCCTCATTTTCTGACAGCGTAACTCCAGATATAGATCTCTCTTTATGACAGCGTAACTGCGTAACCTTGTGGCCGAGTGGTCTAAGGTGCTTCGCTGGTGACTGCTAGCCTCACACCGCTGAACCGGCATGGGTTCGTGCCTAGCTGGTCCATGTGTGAAAGTTTGTGGTTCTCTCCGGGTACTCCGGCTTCCTCCATCAACCAAACTGACTGTCACCATATGAGTGAAACAAACTTGAGTGTGACATTAAGCCAAATTCCCTCTCTCCCTCCCTTGTCCAATTCCTTTTTACTCAGCGTAACTTTGTTAGACCCTTTCTCTTTTGCTCAGCGTAACTGCATAAATTTTTTACACAGTCAAACTGACCTTACTGACACATGCGTTCATGTGCAAACACAGATAAACAAGTGAAGAAAGTAAAACAATAGCACAGTTCTTCGCGCCATAATCACCCACACCAGCACTTAACACACAATGATCTCCACTTCTTTAGTTAGCCAGCCAGCTGTAAGGATCGTGTGTCAAAGCTCCAGCGTTTAACGGAAGGATTTACATTTAACAACGAGTGAAAAACATCGTCTTCAAGACTACAAGCCATAAGATTCTGTTGGGAAGTATCCTTGCTAGTATTTACGATAATAAAAATGGTCTCAATGCTCTGTAGCGTCTGTGGAAGTCCAAAACGGAGGTCGACCTGCACTCTGTTTATTTTGCTTGTCGCAGCCATATTGTTTCCGATTATAGCCATAGATGCCTAGCGTGTCAACAATGACCCAATGTTTTGTGTGAAAATTATGAACGGGTCTGGCATGGGTTTATTTTCCCTGGTAGGGGATTAATTTTATATATTTCCACCCTCCCATTTATTTTAATGTGAGAGCGAAGAAACCTGCTCCAGTTGATAGTCCATCACGTTTTTGTTATAATAAAGATATAACATCAAGCATCTCTCCACAGGAAAGAAAAAGACAATAAACTAATTGACGATGGATACAGATCAAGCGACTGATGTCACCATGGAACTAGAACTTTCCTT
>JAVTVY010005689.1:0-38737 GCA_036873755.1 Hanleya hanleyi
ATATTATACCCCAACTCAATGGGACGGAGACCTCCTGCAGACACTTTTGCACACTCTAGAATTTGTCTTTATACAGATAAAGTATTCCGTATAGCTATGATAATGTATATATTTGTTGAAAGCACATTTATTAGGGATTCCAAATATATAAATTTGTTAATCCGTAACTTGTGAAAATATTCAAATAAATTAATTTAAAAAAATGAGCCTTCTTTTTTAAATGGCTATTTCAAAAATGTATTCAACTTACCGTAACTTACATCATCATCTCCTGTAGAAGACAACTCCAACTGGAAATCTATGTCTCAGTTTTGTCAATTTTGGCCTAGTTCTTATTCTATTGACATTTAATTCAACATAAAAGTTCACAATTGTGAGATGCTCGAGTTTGTAATGAAATATTTCAATAAATGTCAATAGAATTAGAACTAGACCAAAATTGATAAAACTGGGGGGGGGGGAGGATTTGCTTAATGTCACACTCAAGGTTGTTTCGCTCGTATAAAACTGGGACACGGATTCTTTGTTGTAGTTGTCTTCTACAGGAAATGATGATGTAAGTTACGATAAGCTGAAACTTTTTTGGAAATAGCATTTAAAAAATTTAAACTGAATATTAAATTATTGCTTTTTTGAATCCGAATATCTTCAGGCTCACAGCAAACACATTTATATATTTGGAATCTTAAAAAATGCGATTTCAACAAATATATACTTAACCATAGCTATGAGGCATACTTTCAGATTGATAAAGACAATTTCTAGAGGGTGTGAAAAAATGTGTGCAGATGGGCTCAGCATCTTTAAAAAATCCTATATATAGACACTTGTATGCCTAACTAAATTTCCCACACATACAATGTACCGTTTTATTTCCACATTCAGATGAGTCCTTCACTTACTAGATGCAATGACTTTGTTTCCTGTACAAGATTAAGTCATATAAGTAGTATAGTGGCCCTAGTGGTGTAAGTGTTTCTAGAAGCGGGGTCGTTTGGAAGGGGGCAAAGAAGGGGCACCGGACCGCGCAAGTGGCTGGGGTCGTTTACTTGGCGAGATTATTTTTGGCGCGAAGTCAGCAAAGAGGCGTGGGATCGAGCATATGGATCAAGTTGTCCAGAGAACGAGGCTATTTCTGACGCGGGTTTAAGAGAGGGAGCGGAGCACCAGGTCGAGCAGGTGGACCGGGTCCTCCAGAGGTAGGAGTTCAATCACGTACCATGGAGGATAAAAGGACTGGCCTTATTCATGTAACTTAACAATTTTTTGGTCGGCACACATCTGCTGGCATACTTTGTTGAGACAAGGAGTCTCGTGATAAGAAAAACAGAGTGATACGAACGCGGTGTTCCTGACACCAACAAATTAGGATAACCATTCCATTCCAGCCTTTAGACCGGTGAAGACCTGTATCAACTCAACTACAACTACCACTCGTATTGTTTCAAATGGGGGAAAAGAATTAAACAGAACTGGATCAATGGTATTTTTCCATACAATAAGGAGCTGACCGATCTACAACAACGCAAAGTAGAAGACTGGGACTGGGAGGAAGACATCGCTTGGCAGAATCTTCTGTATCGTGAAAGATGCTTACAAAACTCATGAGTTCGTTATCGTCATATAAATCTGTGACAGACATTCATTTGAAGATGGAATAATTAACATTGGACGTCTGTTAATACTTGGCGATTATACCAAAGACGTTTGCTGTAGAGTATCATCCGAAGAGAGCAGAGCTGTATGAGAACATTACAAACTTATAACACGAATGACTCAATACGATGGGCTATTCGAAAAGGAGCGATCCCGACGATATTGATGACCTATACTTTGACGAAGCGATGAAACGCATAAACGAAGATGTTCATAAATTCGTATTAAATCAATTCTCACACGCGTCCGAAATACACAAATACACATCTCGAGGGATGGTTTATTCTTATTGTAAACACGACACGGGTAGGTAGGCTCTCCTCCGTCATGCATTCCGGTAGCTCCAACGTGCCATAGAGGAAGACCGTCGTCGAATTTTGACACAGACAACGTATATATTTAAAACTGGTTTTGATACATAAAGTCACTGTGGTTGAGACAGGGGCATTCTTGGTTTAAATAATATATAACAAATGTGATTGTACTGTCTAGCCGGTAAATGGCGGAGGTTACCTCCAAATTACAAGCGCGTGGTTAATTATAATTCAACCGTCGTCCATTAAAGAATATCCGCGTCCATAATCCAAAGACTACTAATCATAATATACATAAACACAGGCTAGTTTCCTGCAAGTGAGAAGCGGTCAGCAGTTTTCAATGATGCCGGCAAGACACCAAGATGTTCCAAAAATATCAAATTAGTATCGCTGATCAGTATTCTTAATCCATATGATATTCGTTGTAAAGTCGTCATCTAGAGAATGATGTATCTCAGTCACGGTTTGATTGTGTCTGTTGATATGAGCACCATGAGTATTTTTAAGTACATGAGTTCATACGGTCCCTAGCCCCGGGTTAAGCGGAATTAGACACAAGTTACGAAACGTAACGCCATAGATCTTGCACGCCAAGCTCGTATTTTGCTATCAGCATGAGATATGTATCGCCAAATTTGAGAAACTTTGAGCGGAGGCGCTTGGTGGTATAATAATGTTTTGTATATCAAATTTTGATCATGCTGATTTGCTCTAAATCTGTCAGATATTGCATAAATACATTTATGTTGCATACTACTATATTTAGTCTTTTGTTGATTCCAGGTACTGGTACAATTACAAGCGTCTAGTCCGTCATTCATAATCCAGCCATCGTCCATTAGAGAATATCCGCGTCCATAATCCAAAGACCTATTCCATTTTCCACATAACAGTATGATGACAGAGATGCCAAGAATAAGAGATGGTATTCGTTAACACCCCTGTGACATGGTAATGCTCTGAATGATTTCCATCTAGATAACCCATTCTCCTTCTGTCAGAGCCTCCTATTGTCGATGTAACATCCTCTGATTGATTGGACCAAAAACAGGGAGATTGATACAAACCATGAACCCATAATATCTGCATATGAAGAGGCGAGCTTTCTCATTTTGATTTGCTTCAGTTATGATGTTGATTGGCCGAAGCTTTACATTCATGCTGCTTCTTTCCACCCGAATCAGTCAGAGGGTATCTGGCAGAAGGGAGATACACAATCTGATGCTGCATGCCGAGAGAAAGAGATAGCCTTATTAGTCTATTTTTTTCATCTCTTATAAGATAAGTTTTATTGTACATGGTTTGCTCACCATCCTTTATGTACTTGTAAGTTGATTTAGCTCATAACATAACAAATAGCTATCATGTTTTTATTTTCAAATGATAAGGTCTGCTGCATTGTAACAATAATTTTTCTTCTGGAAGGTTGAAACTGGGTTTTCAAAGGTAAATTAGAACATCATATTACGTGACTGTCTGACACTCTGGGTTTCATTGAGTGAAAACTATATACAATACACACTATGTGGTTAGTGAGGTGGGGGGACAAATGATCTTCATATCGTTCATGTTTTCTATCAGACATAATAACATATTAGCAGTGATATTTCTGTTCTACATGTATTTCCAGTTGGCATCATTTGCTGTTATTTAGGGAGCTGCTGACACATCCCATGTCATGAAGCAAATATAGAGTAGTCTTCCTGACAGACCTTGCCAGAACTGAAGAGAGCTGGGAACGGAAGAGAGAGAAAATGTCATTTCCTTCTCTGGCCTGAGGCTGGGTTTATGCAGTGAGTATCGATAAACATATGTCTTAGCCCAAGCACATGATATAATCTTATTCATGTTTTGTGAACCAGAATTTGTCCAGTACTATGATTGTTCTTTTTTAAAAAATATATATATTTATATTTTTGCCAGGAAAAGGGGGGAGGGGGGGGGGGGGGGAAGGGACCCAATTTCACACACCACCCATAGAAGAATAATTTATTTTGCTATCTTGTCATGTTATCAAATTGAGTTACCACCTATAGAAATTATGCCTGCTTCTCTCCTCCCGTTTGTGCCTCCCCCCTGACATTCTTCCAAAATTTGGCATGTGGATACTTTGCAACAAGATGTCGCATCGGTTTGCTTTTCACCAAATTGTTTTCATAGGTGGTACCACCCGAGCACAAAGTTAAAATTTGGTTGCTGGACTACAAAATTAGAACAAGAGCCCATGTGTATCTGCTCTCAGATTGAATATTTTTGATTCAATTTCCTACGAAGTAGGTTACCATTTGCAAATTGTCCGGTAATGAGTGAGTGAGTGAGTGAGTCCATCCGAATCCTTTCGTCGGCAAAATAAGGAGAACCGTTGATATTAGAACCTTGATTTTTGGCAGGAACGTGCATTAGGGCATTGTTACCATCAAGTTCTGAGCTGACCGAATCCTGATGAAAATTTGATTTATAATTATTTCTTTTATTATTTATTTATGGTTCAGCGAGTGCACTGTCATGCCCATCACGAACCCTTGGACTTTTGAAGGTTCCCTGATGCGGCATATCACGTTAGATACACCGGTTCTCGTAAAATCACCGAAGTTAAGCGACTTTGAGCCCGGTCAAGACTTGGATGGGTGAACTCGTGTTGTACTGCTGGGCTGATAAGTGTCCATGGTAATAGGAACTGAGGGCGATAATAGTTGCTACGCTAATGACTCACCAGCGGTGACATCTGGGAAAGTTAATAGTACGCACTGTCAATTAGAGACTGCTATTTAAATTCTCTCACGGTAGCACATAGGGCCCCCAAGTCATCTCTCGAGTATACACTTAAATCATATCGAACCTACTGTGACGTTAGTCACACTACCATGTTTTATTTTGGATTTGCACATAATGGATGGACAGACACACCTCTCCTGCAAATCAGTAGCTTTTCTTGTTGCCGTGAATTTGAGGTATACCTGCCATTCTGTCACATTTGTATTCCTGTACTGGAGGTTATAGCCTAGGTAACCAGCTACAGTGTGATGTAGCTACTTTCCATCCTTCTGTCCATCCCACCCATGCTGTGAATGTGATATCTTGATAACAATTCAACCGATCGATTTGAAACTTGGGGACTGACTTTTCACCAGCGAGACAGCAGTTGGTATTGATTTTCACTGAGCATTCAGTGAAATCCAAGATGTCGGTCATCTTGGATTTCTTTTCCACAACCAAACACAACTCCCATCAACATTTGCCACACAAAATACATTTCATGGTGCGACTACCAGGTGTTAACATATATGCTTCCTGTAGATATCCCATGATTGGGGGGGCGAACTGCTAGCTTCTCAAATTGGATTATTTGCAGTAGTTAAATCTTTCGTATAGAAGCTGTGTGTTTCAGGTGTTCTATCTTTTTATTGCAGATGCTGTACATTGGAACAAAGTCGAATGGAACAATCAACCAGTTGACTGAGAACAGGAAGAAGTTTGAGGAGAGAGCTAGCCCAGAATTAATTGACACTCATGCAAATGCCATTTGCTATATAACCCGTGTTTGATCGAAGAAGATGGAATGTTTTTTGCCACAGAACATCTTTGTAGTTGAGAAATGATTGATCAGTCGATGAATAAAGTGTTGTCGTTATCATACTTCTATGACTTAAATTTTATTTATGTTTCGTAAAAAGTGATGTTTGTGAGGGGCTTAATTAATGGTCATTTGTTGAGAAACATCAGTTCTCAGTAATTTTTCAAGAAAACTTTTAGAGTAAAATTTCCCCTCAGGATGAAAAATCCTTGATATTGAATGATGTTTTTCATAGTCATATGCATGTGGGTTCTATGCATTTTTCCAATACTAATCAAGCAGTTGTCCATGAAGAGGTTCAACGGCTCATTCAGCGGGTTTTATTACTCATGCATTACTCATTCCTGCTTGATTCCAGTACTAAATTACAGCATATATTTTGTATATATGAGCTGAATAGTTCGCGATTTTAATGTTGGCTCAATGTTGGCCCAATGATGGCTGCCCAACGTTGGCCCACTGAGCAAAAAGATGTTGGGCCAACGTTGGCTGGCCAACGTTGGTCCAATGGTGGCTGACCAATGTTGGCCCAACGATGGCTGCCAAACGATGGCCCACTGAGCAAAAAGATGTTGGGCCAACGTTGGCTCAACCAAAATGATGACCTTGGCCATGCAACGTTGGCCCATCGTTGGGCCAACGTCGGTGTGTTATCTGGGTTGATTAAAATAGTCACATTTAACACAGGATAGCAAATGCTAACAAGGCGAGATATGTATATTCCATATGCAGGTCCCACTGTAATATTACTGTCCAGAATAAGATAGTTTATGATATCGAAATTGTAATCATCTCTTTTGTCATAAAGTCGACGAGAGAGAATTACAACACATTTAAGGGAAGTGGGAAGAGGTGCCGACATACTGACAGAGCCACATGACTTCACAGTATAGTCTTCCGGTTAACCTATTCTAAAGCACATACCAAGAATCTAACGATTCGTGATATGTGCTGTATCTCAGGTACGCTTTTATTGTACCTGTTCATGTGGCAACTTGAATGATATGACCACACGGCCCCTAGCATCGGCATAAGCGGTATTAGATGCAAATCTAGAGAGCTATGATGGAAATGCTCTGACAACTCGTAAATTGGTAATTGGTGAGCTGTTTCGCTGTGACAACTCGTACATTGGGGATTGGTGAGCTGTATCGTCATCAGATGAAAATGACGGTATTTAACACAAAAGACTAGTCTGTAAGGCCCGATGTCGACCCAGCATCAACTTCCCACAATGCCAACATATATCAAAGACCAAAAGGTCTGCACACGGGGCGGACCACGGGAACGAAACGTCCACCAGCAGAATCTCGCCATATACAACACATATAAGGGAAGTGGGAAGAGGTGCCGACATACTGACAGAGCCACATGACTTCACAGTATAGTCTTTCGGTTAACCTATTCTAAAGCACATACGAAGAATCTAACGATTCGTGATATGTGTTGTATCTCAGGTACGCTTTTATTGTGCCTGTTCATGTGGCAACTTGGATGATATGACCACACGGCCCCTAGCACCGGCATAAGCGGTATTAGATACAAATCTGGAGAGCTATGATGGAAATGCTGTGACAACTCGTATATTGGTAATTGGTGAGCTGCTTCGCTGTGACAACTCGTACATTGGGAATTGGTGAGCTGTATCGTCGTCAGATGAAAATGACCGCATTTAACACAAAAGACTAGTCTGTAAGGACCGATGTCGACCCAGCATCATCTTTCCACAATGCCAACATATATCAAAGACCAAAAGGTCTGTACAGGGGGCGGACCTCGGGGACGAAACGTCTACCAGCAGAATCTCGCCATATACAGGTGAAAATTACAACACATATAAGGGAAGTGGGAAGAGGTGCCGACATACTGACAGAGCCACATGACTTCACAGTATAGTCTTCCGGATACCCTATTCTAAAGCACATACCAAGAATCTAACGATTCGTGATATGTGTTGTATCTCAGGTACGCTTTTATTGTACCTGTTCATGTGGCAACTTGGATGATATGACCACACGGTCCGTAGCACCGGCATAAGCGGTATTAGATGCAAATCTAGAGAGCTATGATGGAAATGCTCTGACAGCTCGTAAATTGGTAATTGGTGAGCTGTTTCGCTGTGACAACTCGTACATTGTGGGTTGGTGAGCTGTATCGTCGTCAGATGAAAATGACGGCATTTAACACAAAAGACTAGTCTGTAAGGCCCGATGTCGACCCAGCATCAACTTCCCACAATGCCAACATATATCAAAGACCAAAAGGTCTGCACAGGGGGCGGACCACGGGAACGAAACGTCCACCAGAAGAATCTCGCCATATACAGGTAAAAATTACAACACATATAAGGGAAGTGGGAAGAGGTGCCGACACACTGACAGAGCCACATGACTTCACAGTATAGTCTTTCGGTTAACCTATTCTAAAGCACATACCAAGAATCTAACAATTCGTGATATGTGTTGTGCCTCAGGTACGCTTTTATTGTACCTGTTCATGTGGCAGCTTGGATGATATGATCACACGGCCCCTAGCACCGACATAAGCGGTATTAGATACAAATCTAGAGAGCTATGATGAAAATGCTCTGACAGCTCGTATATTGGTAATTGGTGAGCTGTTTCGCTGTGACAACTCGTACATTCGGGATTGGTGAGCTGTATCGTCGTCGGATGGAAATGACGGAATTTAACACAAAAGACTAGTCTGTAAGGACCGATGTCGACCCAGCATCAACTTCCCACAATGCCAACATATATCAAAGACCAAAAGGTCTGTACAGGGGGCGGGCCTCGGGGACGAAACGTCCACCAGCAGAATCTCGCCATATACAGGTGAAAATTACAACACATATAAGGGAAGTGGGAAGAGGTGCCGACATACTGACAGAGCCACATGACTTCACAGTATAGTCTTTCGGTTAACCTATTCTAAAGCACATACCAAGAATCTAACAATTCGTGATATGTGTTGTACCTCAGGTACGCTTTTATTGTACCTGTTCATGTGGCAACTTGGATGATATGATCACCCGGCCCCTATCACCGGCATAAGCGGTATTAGATACAAATATAGAGAGCTATGATGGAAATGCTCTGACAACTCGTATATTGGTAATTGGTGAGCTGTTTCGCTGTGACAACTCGTACATTGGGGATTGGTGAGCTGTATCGTCGTCAGATGAAAATGACGGAATTTAACACAAAAGACTAGCCTGTAAAGCCCGATGTCGACCCAGCATCAGCTTCCCACAATGCCAACATATATCAAAGACCAAAAGGTCTGTACAGGGGGCGGGCCTCGGGGACGAAACGTCTACCAGCAGAATCTCGCCATATACAGGTGAAAATTACAACACATATAAGGGAAGTGGGAAGAGGTGCCGACATACTGACAGAGCCACATGACTTCACAGCATAGTCTTCCGGTTAACCTATTCTAAAGCACATACCAAGATTCTAACGATTCGTGATATGTGTTGTATGTCAGGTACGCTTTTATTGTACATTCATGTGGCAACTTGGATGATATGACCATACGGCCCCTAGCACCGGATATTGGACACAAATCTAGAGAGCTATGGCCCGCTTCAGTCCGTTTACCAATTTTAGACCACAGGGGAGCTTTTATATATAATTAGTGTTGATCGGTGTTATCGAGTTTATGTAATTATGTAAACTCCGTCTCTCGTAACTCTCAATAGAGTGGCATGTATAACAGTTTTTATACGTATTTTCACATTTTTGTCGTTATACATGGTGAGACGTAAATAAAGAAATATCTATGTATCTTTCTGGCGTTCCAGCAGTTCATTTGCTTCCGCCACTGTATTCGACCGAACCATCCAGTACGCCCATGTACAATATTCTGTAATCTATAAGGAACACTGCGCGTTTCTCGTCTTTTGTCTCTGCACATGTATATGTATGACAAATATATGTAGGTTTATTGTTTTGGTGGGAAATTTAAGCCGTGCGACGTCGGGCATTACAGGTTGGTTTTCCTGGGTATTCTTGCATTTACCAGTTTTACCCCATGTGGAGGCGTTTGCTCCATCAGACGTCCACGATGCTCATCCATTAACATCAAATGAGTTGTTTGAGCTGATCTGTCACCACAGCTCCCGAGTTAGCGTAACTAATTCGGCTTAAGCCGGTGCTAGGGGCCGTGTGAATACTTCATTGTCTTCACATGAACATCTACAACAAATGCGCGGCTGAGATACCAAGTCTACATCCGAGAATTCAACGAATTCTCGGGTCTGAATTCTCGGGTCTGAATGTTAGGTGTCGACGAATGCTTTCCTGTAGAGTGATATGGTTTGCTTTTTAGTCGCCAGACGTTGTAAATTTTTCCCAGCTCTTGCATATCGCTCCAATTTCCTAGTTTCTTCGTATACAATTACATAAGATCGGCTGTAAACTGGAATACATTATGACATTTTTTGTAGTATTCAACATTGATCAATTTGCGATATAACATTTCGAGCAGAGTTATCTCCCTCCATCATTAGTGAAGTTACCTCTCTTAAGTAGGATCACCTCGCTTTCATAGGGCTTGCCACTCTATTTAATTCTCGAATACGCCGTCAACTGCGGCACATAAACGAGTGTATTTCGATCATTACAGTACGGCTGTGGCTTAGATTTATATATCTCGGAGTCAGGTCTTTTCCAGTCCGTGGAATTTTCTTCAATCCGGCAAATGACAATTATTAGAAATCTGGGTTTTTTTCGACGTAACGAACCGGAATCATTTCGTAACGAACACACGCAGCAAACATATTAGGACCGTTGATGCCACACAGAGAGAGAGATAGCATCCAATAAGGGTTAGTCTCAATCGCGCTCTTGTCCGATGAAATGCTTGTCGTACATCTTCGACCATCCCCATCATCTTTCAGTGTCCAATGAGAATCTTCGTCCATCACCGTTGAGCGTCTTTCTCTTAACATTATACAATAATACACCCTCGTTGGTTTCTTCCAGTCCGGGATACTCCGAGCGTAACTTGAACAGTTGTTTTCGCATTTTGAACGCGTTGTTTTAGGACCAGTAATCCTATATCCTCTTCTAAGTAGCTCTTGTTTTTCATATATCCTATATCCTCTTCTAAGTAGCTCTTGTTATCCTATATCCTCTTCTAAGTAGCTCTTGTTTTTCAAGAGGGGCCTGTGCCTTTTTCAAGATGGGCCTGTACGAGCGTAGCGTGCAAGATCTATGGCGTTACGTTTCGTAACTTGTGTCTAATTCCGCTTAACCCAGGGCTAGGGGCCGTATGAACCCATGTGCTTCAAGATCCTCATGGTGTTCATATGAACAGTCACAATCAAAGCGTGACTGAGATACATCATTCTCTAGATGACTTTACAACGATTATTGTGGATTAAGAAAACTGATCAGCGATACGGATTTTATATTTTTGGAACATCATGATGTCTTGTCGGCAAGAAAACTGTTGACCGCTTCTCTCTTGCAGGAAACTAGCCTATTTTTATGTATACTATATATTGTCCTTTTGAATTTGGTGCTAATACTGTTATATGGAATATGGAATAGGTTTTTGGATTATGGACGCGGAAATTCTTCAATGGACGACGGCTGAATTATGAATGACGGACTAGACGCTTGTAAGATATTACTTCATTTCAAGAGGAATCAAGCTATATTTTTCAAATAACGCCATGGCAGATTTCATGATTCGGGGTTGTATGTTGATATACGCACTCTGTAATGTCTCTTCATCCTGTCCTTCTGCCTGGATAGCAAGAGCGTGGGTATCAATAGCCTTATCCACAATGCGGCCGGGTACTCCGACTTCCTCCACCAACCAAACTGGCTGTCACTATATGAGTGAAATAACGTTGAGAGTGACATTAAACCAAATCCTCCTTCCACAATGCGGTCCAAGAATGACTGAGCCCTTCCGGCCATGTCTGGATGGGTCCAGTTTTCGCTTTTCTGGGACGCGCTAATACTGTCAGCGTCAGAGGACGAACTCTCATACACTAACGAGCTGTCACTGACATCGCCAGAGAAAGAATTCGCATTATCCGTATCAATGGGCAAACTCTCAGAGTCTACATAACAGACCTGATCGGCGTCATCGACAATGGCTTCTTGCGCCTCGATGTCTTCATATCCGTGTATATTCTTCTTGTGTCGCATCATATCGTAGTGTCTGGTGAACGCGTGTTCGCAGTCAGAATATGTATAACCCATGTTGACGGTTCAACGTCGACTGTGCGCGTCTTTGGGATACGCTTTTATGGACGTAACACAGTAACGCCCGCCAACGCCTAACTTCACGCTTCAACACCCTGGTGAAATAGCTCAAATACAAGCGTCTAGTCCGTCATTCATAATTCAGCCGTCGTCCATTAAAGAATATCCGCGTCCATAATCCAAAGACCTATTCCATATCCATATAACAGTATTAGCACCAAATTCAAAAGACAATCATAGTATACATAAACATAGGCTAGTTTCCTGCAAGAGAGAAGCGGTCAACAGTTTTCAGTGATGCCGACAAGACATCATGATGTTCCAAAAATATAAAATCCGTATCGCTGATCAGTATTCTTAATCCATAATAATCGTTGTAAAGTCGTTATCTAGAGAATGATGCATCTCAGTCACGCTTTGATTGTGACTGTTCATATGAGCACCATGAGGATCTTGAAGTACATGGGTTCATACGGCCCCTAACCCCGGGTTAAGCAGAATTAGACACAAGTTACGAAACGTAACGCCATAGATCTTGTACGCTACGTTCGTATTTTGCTATCAGCGTGCGATATGTATCGCCAAATTTGAGAAACTTTGAGTGGAGGCGCTTGGTGGAATAGCCCTGTTTTATAAGTTTCTGCAACAATGTTTTGTGACGTTGATTAAAATCATCACATTTAACACAGGATCTAGCAAATGCTACTAAGCGAGATATGTATACGCCATATGCAGGTCCCACTGGAATATTACTATCCAGAAAGGGATAGTTTACGATGTCGAAATTGTAATCGTCTCTTTTGTCATAAAGTCGACGAGAGAGAATGCCCGCTTCATTTTTATAGAGATAGAGATCTAAATAAGATGTGCCTGTAGGGGCTATCTGTAGTTTCCTTCAAATCCAGTGAAGGTGGATATATATCCTTCACTGCGTCATTTATATAGCGATTATCCACAGCGAGAAGATCGTCTATATAGCGTTTGGTGAATGAGAAGGAACGGGCTTTGAAAGGATCGGTTTTTGAAAGCGCCTGCATATAGTCATATTCATAAGAGAACAGATACAGGTCAGCCAACAGGGGTGCACAATTAGCACCCATTGGAATACCTATATGCTGCTGATATATTGTGTTGCCAAATTTCACATAGATATTTTTAATGAGAAATTCAAGCAACTCTATAAACAAAGAAACATCCATGAATGATATCTCTTGTATGTAGTAGAGCTAAAGAATGCTTTATGGCTTCCGACATTAATATATCTACGATCAGTTTTCTTGAACACAGATACTATTAATAAGGTCCTGATGAGGGATTGTAGTATAGAGAATCGAGAAATCCTATGTGGATACATATCTGTAAGGTATGTGACCTTTAGCATCAAGTTCTTCCGTAGGATATTTTGAGTTTTTTAATATCCACATACATTCAACGCCAGAGTTTTTAGAAATAGTGGCGCAATACCGTTCCCAAAATGCTTTTACCTCCTGAAGGGCCCTCATCAATAGGGTTGAAAGAAGGTTGGTGGTGCAGCTTCTAGAACCAGCTATGAATCTAGCTTTGTATGGTGATTTATGCATTTTGGGAGTCCAGTATACTTTTGGTATGTCGTTATGATTGATCGGAAGACAACTACCTCTTTCCCTGAGAAACGTTTTGTGATTGTTAAATAAATCTTCCAGAGTAAATGAAGTTTGGGAGTAAGTAGACGTATTTGATGATGATAGGTCTGCACTCAATTCTTTAACCAGCACCTGGTAATAGTAATATTTACATATGAATATTATATTATTTGGAGCTTTGTCTGCTGGGACAATGACGAATTTACTCTGGAGATTTGCAAGAACTTCTTGCGAATAGAGGTTTCTCAGTACTTGTTTTGCTTGGGGAAGAGTACTTCTGTCAATATGGCGGATTGTTTCAACGACCTTGCTTTTGGTGAGGTCCAGCCAATCAGCGATTACTGTAGGTTCAACTTTTTCTCGCTTCGACCAATCAATAACGTACTGTTCCAATGCAGACAGGACTATCTTCTGGTCGGCCTTCAGATTTATTCTTCTCGGCTCTCTATATTTTGGTCCTTTCATCAGGAGTAATTTCACATGTCGGTCAGTGTATAAGAGAGATACATTTTCATTGCTAGCAATCTAATATGTGTTTAAACGCATTTGAAGCTTTTCATTGTACAACTAGTGCAAATTTAGGACTACTGATGTCATGTACATAATCAAATTACAGAATCAAGTTAATATAAACTATTTGTTAAATCATTAGATACCAGGTTATTTAGTTCTTCAATTAGTATGTTGGTGTACAAATGATTATATTGTATATAATGTGATATAGACAAATAAGAGTCTGCTGGGGTTTTTTTTTTTTTTTTTTTTTTTTTTTTCTTTCCAGTCTAGACACACATTTGTACATATCTTTCCCAGATGACAACCAATATACAACATCACTTTTCTGAGTCTAATTCAATAATATAAGTATATTTCAATCAGCATGTAGAATCTGTAATTTAGCGTTTAAATTGGGATATTCCAGTCGATGGGAACAAATATCGACAGTTAATGTGTACCGCATTGGCTAACTTTTTATTGTATACGTGTGTGTGTGTATGTTTGCTTTTAATTTTCTGTTTCAGTACAAAGCATGGATGTTTATTTAAAACTATATTACTATTTTATATGCAATGTATAACGATTTGTAATTTTCACCTGCCCACATATGCAAAATATTTTCCTCACCAGTCAAGCTTGATCTCCAATGGATGACAAAGTTAGCATCGTTTCAATGAACTGTCAGGGATTGGCTGACAAAAAGAATAGAATGGACGTTTTTAATTATTTTAAAAAGAAGAAATATTCTATTATCTGTTTACAGGATACTCATACTGATCCAAAATACCGAGATACAATAAAACAAGAATGGCACCATGACGCCTGGGTAAGCCCCTTCTCGTCTAATTCTCGTGGAGTAATAATACTATTTAATAATAATTTTGACTATAAGGTTAACAAAGTAGATATTGATCCGAATGGAAATTATGTCATTGTAGATATGGAAATTTCAGATGTACCAGTGACTCTTGCAAGTATATACGCCCCAAACACGGATAAACCATCCTTCTTTAATACAATAAATAAGATAATAGAAAATATCGGTAACCCACCAGTCATTATATGTGGAGACTGGAATTTAGTGCTTAATCCCGAGATGGACACTGAAAATTACATACATACAAATCACCCTAATGCACGTCAAACAGTTCTGGAAACAATAAACGATAAAGAATATGTTGACGTGTGGAGAATTACACATGAATCGGAAAGAAAATACACTTGGCGACGTAGAAACCCAAGAAAACAGGTACGACTTGACTTTTTTTTAGTTAGTACGGATATTTTTAATGTAACATGTAATGCCAGAATCATGCCAGGGTACAAGACGGATCATTCAGCAATTACGTTAGAATGTAAGTTCACGAACTCTGAAAGGGGAAAGGGATATTGGAAGTTAAATTGCTCATTATTAAAAGATAAATCTTATTTGACTTTAATAAAATCAACAATTAACCAAACTATAGAAGAGTATGCTCCTTTTCCATATGAACGTGAAAATCTTTTAAATATTCCTAAACAAGAAATACAACTTTGTATAGATGATCAACTGTTTCTCGATGTTTTACTTATGAAAATTAGAGGGGAAACCATTAAATACTCATCAATGAAAAAGAAAAAAGAACAAAAAAGGGAAGTGGAACTAGAGGAGGAAATCAAATCTATAGAGAAAGAAATTCAAGATAATTATATGAATATAGACGACAGTAAACTAGATACATTATATACAATCAACATGGAACTAGAACATCTTAGAAGCAAAACAATCGAAGGAATAATGGCACGAACTAAGGCACAATGGTTAGATGAAGGGGAAAAACCAACCAAATACTTTCTGCGACTTGAGAAAAGAAATTATACAAATAAAGTTATCACAAAACTAAATCTTGATGATGGAAAAGAATTATATAATACTAAAGATATTTTATCCGCACAAGTAGACTTTTATCAGAACTTATATGCTAAACAAATTCAGACAGAGAAAGACACCGCCGAGTTTTTAAAGGATGTCAATTTAAAGTTAACAGACGATGACTCAATTAAATTAGAAGGCCTCATCACATACGCGGAACTTAGTAACGCTTTGAAAAATCAAAAACACGACAACAGTCCGGGACTGGATGGATTTCCATCAGAATTTTACAAAATGTTTTGGAAAGATTTAGGACATTTTATTTTGAGATCGATTAACATGGGATATAGTAAGGGGGAGTTATCAATCACACAAAAACAAGGAATAATTACTTGCCTACCCAAGCCAAACAAAGCAAGAAACAATCTGAAAAACTGGCGTCCAATTACCCTTCTAAATGTCATTTACAAGCTAACCAGTGCCTGTATCGCGAATAGATTAAAATCAGTGCTCGATAAACTAATACATGAGGACCAGAAGGGGTTTATCGCGGGTAGGTACATAGGTGAAAACATTAGGATTATATATGACGTATTATTTGAAACAAAAGACAAGGAAATACCTGGTCTTTTGTTATCTGTCGATTTTGAAAAAGCATTCGATTCTCTATCGTGGAATTTTATTTATGAAGTGTTAAAGTCATATAATTTTGGACCAAGCCTACAAAAATGGATAAAACTCTTCTTCACAAATATAAAGACTTGTGTGATACAAAATGGTAATATTTCTTCTTTGTTTGATATACGCCGTGGCTGCAGGCAAGGTGATCCCCTGTCACCGTATATATTTTTACTATGTGCAGAAGTATTAGGAAATATGATTAGAAATAACAAAAAGGTCAAAGGATTAGTATTGGGGGGAATAGAGTTCAAAATCAGCCAATATGCTGACGATACTCAGCTAATCCTTGACGGTTCGGAAACATCTTTGAAGGAAGCAATCAGCTGTCTCACTATTTTTTACAAGTACTCGGGGTTGAAAATCAATGTAGGAAAAACAAAAGCTATATGGATAGGGGCTTTAGCAGGTTCAAATTTGGCACTATGTGAGGAGATGAAGCTTGACTGGGTAAACGATTTTACAGCTCTGGGTATTAACTTTTCCACGGTAAACTTTCATGATATTTGGAAAATCAATTACCTTGCTAAATTGGAAGAATTAAAAAAAGACTTACAAAAATGGAAATTACGAAATTTAACTCTGTTAGGGAAAATCACGATTATCAAATCGCTAGCCTTATCCAAACTAATACACCTTTTTCTTGCCTTGCCAAACCCACCTGGACATGTTTTGAAAGAAATCAACTCAATATTATATAAGTTTTTATGGAAAGATGGGCCGGATAGAATTAAAAGGATATTGATAACAATGGATTACAAATATGGAGGCCTGAGAATGATAAATCTCTTACCATTTATTCAAGCACTGAAAATAACTTGGATAAGACGCTTAATATTTAGTAATCCGAAGTGGCAACACCTTATAGATCAAAACAGTATAGATAAAATATACCATTGTGGGGCCCTTTATTCGGAACGTATTGCTCAAAACGTTACCAACCCTTTTTGGAAAGACGTTTTTAATGCATGGGGGGCTATTCAGAGAAAAATAAGCAAACGAAGTGAGATTGATATTTTTAATGAACCCATATGGTACAACTGTAATTTTAAAAACCCCAATTTCTTCATACAAAATTGGTTTAATAAACATATTAAATATATTAAAGATCTACTGGATGCAAATGGCAACATTATGGAGTTTACTGAATTTAAAAATTTGTACAAAGTAAGAGGCACTTTTCTAGATTATAATAGGATTGTAAATAATATACCAAAGGACTGGATAAAACAAATCAAATTAGAATCTCATAAGATTGATGGAAATGCCCTAACATTTACTATATACTTTAAAACTTTGGCAAGGCAAAAAAAAGGTTGTAGGATCTTTTACGATATTTTGAATAATGGACCACAATACAAATCTGTATCGATAGGCAAATGGGAAGAATATTTAGGAATGGAAGATAAAATTAACTGGGAAAGCGTGTATTGCTCTATATTTCATTGTACAAAATATACCATTTTGAGAGACTTTCAATACAAATTTTTGCATAGGATTGTGGCCACAAAATCATTTTTAAATAAAATTGGAATAGCAAGCGATGATAACTGTGAATACTGTGGAAATGTCAAGGAAAGCCTAGAACATCTATTTATACAGTGTCCCAAAGCATTAAAAATATGGAGTGAACTTGAGAAATGGTTACAAACAATAGGTAAATTGAGGGGACATATGTCAAAAAATAAAATTGTATTGGGTTGGGGGAAAGATCAATGTCTACTGAATATGTTAATGCTTCTAACAAAACAGTATATATTTAAACAAAGAAATGAAAAAAATGTTCATATTAAAGCGCTTATCAATATTTTTTTTAACAATTACATAGCAGAAAAATACACATCCTCATCCACAGAAACCATTAACAGCTTTAACAAGCGGTGGGGCATATTTGTAGATTACTTTGAGTCCATGCGATAACTTTATATATACATTCAAGTTAGTATGAAAGGAAGGTGTGAAAGGAAGAATGTATGTGTATGTATTGCTAATATTATTGATTAATTAATGCACACTATGTTGTGATGTCATTTTTGAAACTGTTGTAAAAATGTGCTATATATATTATATTAATAAAAAAAATAAATAATAAAAATAAAAAAAGGAGTAATTTCAGGTCCTTATCACTCACCACATCAAGGTCACCAGTCACAACATGTTTGCATGGTGTATAGATAAAGTTCGACGATTCACAATCACAACTATAGCCTCCTGACGTATATAAGTTCCAGTCAAACTCCTTGACAGCATTGGAGTAATTGAATATTTTGGTGGCTATAGATTTAGTATACTTATATGAAATGCAAGGAGGTTCTGTGAACTTAAAATAGTTAGGTACAGTTGCGTACCCCTGATCATTCAGGATTCGAGGTAAATTAATAATGTCCAGTCCTTTATCTAAGTAGTTGAGTTTCAAGAAAAGCCGATCTTGAGATGCGTTTCGATTATGTTCACTGACGATACAACCGAAAATACGCTATATCTTGACATACTTTACTGATTTTTGATGGTATTATATTTCCTGAAGACGCAGATTGTTGTATATCTCTGGCTATTCGATCTAAAGCTCTCAGAGGTAACGCATACAGAACTGTACGTAAGCTATGTATACTATTGGGTGTGTTAGATAATCCACTAAATAATTTGAAGTGATATGATCGTGAATCATCGAACTATTACACTTTCGCCAAGCATGGCTGCGATGTCTCCGTTGATGGGGTTTAAATAGCTGGGTGATGTTGGATATATTTGAACGGCGGTTTGTAGCATTGCCGAACCCACTGACATTATCATTTAAACCAAACGGAAACACCGACCCAAGTTCTAGTATCCAGAATAATTCCCGCTCTCGGATTTTTCTCTCAAATCCAAAGGGGGAATCCTTGGTAGATGCATAGACGACGTCTATGATCTGAATACTAAAGCTATCCCAGCCATGGTCAGGTCCAGAAAAATGCTTACCTATGAGCAATTGTTTTTTCCTAACGGATTTTCTGTGACCGTTCACCCTAAGATGGAGTCTTTGGGTGGTCTTGCCAACATACTGTTGACCACACTTCTTACAGGAAACTAAATAAATACAGTTTGTAGTAGAACAATTAAGATCAACATACGAGTTAACAGAATATGAGTTACCAGTTAGCGCGGAACTAAATGAAGCTGAAGTATTAAACAGTGGACACGTGAGACATCCACGATGTCCACACTTAGAAATCTTGAAATTAGTACATGTAGAATTCGGTGCTAAACAATCATCAAGCGTGATATTACAAGGTTTGATGTCGTGACCTTGCTTTGCTGTCAGAAATATGTCTGTCATTTGGATTGAAAAAGGTCTTAGTGCATTTCGAACTGTTAGAGACTCGGCCGAGGTACCTGCACTAAGGTTCCTCGGATCTGTCTTACAATTATTTTCTTTTGTTACTTTCATTATGAGTGTAGGGATGTGCAGGGGCCCGGCCTCGGGGACAACTTGTCCACCAGCAGAATCCAGGCATACACGGAATAAAAATACAAGCGTCTAGTCCGTCATTCATAATTCAGCCGTCGTCCATTAAAGAATATCCGCGTCCATAATCCAAAGACCTATTCCATATCCATATAACAGTATTAGCACCAAATTCAAAAAAGACAATCATAGTATACATAAACATAGGCTAGTTTCCTGCAAGAGAGAAGCGGTCAACAGTTTTCAATGATGCAGACAAGACATCATGATGTTCCAAAAACATAAAATCCGTATCGCTGATCAGTATTCTTAATCCATAATAATCGTTCTAAAGTCGTTATCTAGAGAATGATGTATCTCAGTCACGCTTTGATTGTGACTGTTCATATGAGCACCATGAGGATCTTGAAGTACATGGGTTCATACGGCCCCTAGCCCCGGGTTAAGCGGAATTAGACACAAGTTACGAAACGTAACGCCATAGATCTTGTACGCTACGTTCGTATTTTGCTATCAGCGTGCGATATGTATCGCCAAATTTGAGAAACTTTGAGTGGAGGCGCTTGGAGGAATAGCCCTGTTTTATAAGTTTCTGCAACAATGTTTTGTGACGTTGATTGAAATCGTCACAATTAACACAGGATCTAGCAAATGCTACTAGGCGAGATATGTATACGCCATATGCAGGTCCCACTGGATATTACTGTCCAGAAATGGATAGTTTACGATGTCGAAATTGTAATCATCTCTTTTGTCATAAAGTCGACGAGAGAGAACGCCCGCTTCATTTTTGTAGAGATATAGATCTAAATATGATGTGCCTGTAGGGCTATATGTAGTTTCCTTCAAATCCAGTGAAGGTGGATATATATCCTTCACTGCGTCATTTATATAGCGATTATCCACAGCGAGAAGATCGTCTATATAGCGTTTGGTGAATGAGAAGGAACGGGCTTGGAATGGATCGGTTTTTGAAAGCGCCTGCATATAGTCATATTCATAAGAGAACAGATATAGGTCAGCCAACAGGGGTGCACAATTAGTACCCATTGGAATACCTATATGCTGTTGATATATTGTGCTGCCAAATTTCACATAGATATTTTTAATGAGAAATTCAAGCAACTCTATAAACAAAGAAACATCCCATGAATGATATCTCTTGTATGTAGTCGAGCTAAAGAATGCTTTATGGCTTCCGACATCAATATATCTACGATCAGTTTTCTTGAACACAGATACTATTAATGAACTTAGACGGTCAATAAGGTCCTGATGAATAGAGAGTCGAGAAATCCCATGTGGATACATGTCTGTACGGTATGTGACCTTTAGCATCAAGTTCTTCCGTAAGACATTTTGAGTGTTTTAATATCCACATACATTCAACGCCAGAGTTTTTAGAAATAGTGGCGCAATACCGTTCCCAAAATGCTTTTACCTCCTGAAGGGCCCTCATCAATAGGGTTGAAAGAAGTTTGGTGGTGCAGCTTCTAGAACCAGGTATGAATCTAGCTTTGTATGGTGATTTATGCATTTTGGGAGTCCAGTATACTTTTGGTATGTCGTTATGATTGGTTGAAAGACAACTACCTCTTTCCCTGAGAAACGTTTTGTGATTGTTAAATAAATCTTCCAGAGTAAATGAAGTTTGGGAGTAAGTAGACGTATTTGATGAGGATAGGTCTGCACTCAATTCTTTAACCAGCACCTGGTAATAGTAATATTTACATATGAATATTATATTATTTGGAGCTTTGTCTGCTGGGATAATGACGAATTTATTCTGGAGATTTGCAAGAACTTCTTGCGAATGGAGGTTTCTCAGTACTTGTTTTGCTTGGGGAAGAGTACTTCTGTCAATATGGCGGATTGTTTCAACGACCTTGCTATTGGTGAGGTCCAGCCAATCAGCGAGTACTGTAGGTTCAACTTTTTCTCGCTTCGACCAATCAATAACGTACTGTTCCAATGCAGACAGGACTATCTTCTGGTCAACCTTCAGATTTATTCTTCTCGGCTCTCTATATTTAGGTCCTTTCTTCAGGAGTAATTTCAGGTCCTTATCACTCACCACATCAAGGTCACCAGTCACAACATGTTTGCATGGTGTATAGATAAAGTTCGACGATTCACAATCACAACTATAGCCTCCTGACCTGTATAAGTTCCAGTCAAACTTCTTGACAGCATTGGAGTAATTGAATATTTTGGTGGCTATAGATTTAGTATACTTATATGAAATTGGTACAGCGCTGCGTACCCCTGGATCATTCAGGATTCGAGAGGTAAATTAATAATGTCCAGTCCTTTATCTAAGTAGTTGAGTTTCAAGAAAAGCCGATCTTGAGATGTTTCGATTATGTTCACTGAACGATACAACCGAAAATACGCTATATCTTGACATACTTTACTGATTTTTGGTGGTATTATATTTCCTGAAGACGCAGATTGTCGTATATCTCTGGCTATTCGATCTAAAGCTCTCAGAGGTAACGCATACATAACTGTACGTAAGCTATGTATACTATTAGGTGTGTTAGATAACCCCACTAAATAATTTAAAGTGATATGATCGTGAATCATCGAAGTATTAAACTTTCGCTAAGCATGGCTGCGATGTCTCCGTTGATGGGGTTTAAATAGCTGGGTGATGTTGGATATATTTGAACGGCGGTTTGTAGCATTGCCGAACCCACTGACATTATCATTTAAACCAAACGGAAACACCGACCCAAGTTCTAGTATCCAGAATAATTCCCGCTCTCGGATTTTTCTCTCAAATCCAAAGGGGGAATCCTTGGTAGATGCATAGACGACGTCTATGATCTGAATACTAAAGCTATCCCAGCCATGGTCAGGTCCAGAAAAATGCTTACCTATGAGCATTGTTTTTTCCTAACGGATTTTCTGTGACCGTTCACCCTAAGATGGAGTCTTTGGGTGGTCTTGCCAACATACTGTTGACCACACTTCTTACACGAATCTAAATAAATACAGTTTGTAATAGAACAATTAAGATCAACATACGAGTTAACAGAATATGAGTTACCAGTTAGCGCGGAACTAAATGAAGCTGAAGTATTAAACAGTGGACACGTGAGACATCCACGATGTCCACACTTAGAAATCTTGAAATTAGTACATTAGTAGAATTCGGTGCTAAACAATCAACAAGCGTGATATTACAAGGTTTGATGTCGTGACCTTGCTTTGCTGTCAGAAATATGTCTGTCACTTGGATTGAAAAAGGTCTTAGTGCATTTCGAACTGTTAGAGACTCGGCCGAGGTACCTGCACTAAGGTTCCTCGGATCTGTCTTACAATTATTTTCTTTTGTTACTCTCATTATGAGTGTAGGGATGTGCAGGGGCCCGGCCTCGGGGACAACTTATCCACCAGCAGAATCCAGGCATACACGGAATAAAAATACAAGCGTCTAGTCCGTCATTCATAATTCAGCCGTCGTCCATTAAAGAATATCCGCGTCCATAATCCAAATTACAAGCGTCTAGTCCGTCATTCATAATCCAGCCGTCGTCCATTAGAGAATATCCGCGTCCAAAGACCTATTCCAATATCCATATAACAGTATTAGCACCAAATTCAAAAAAGACAATCATAGTATACATAAACATAGGCTAGTTTCCTGCAAGAGAGAAGCGGTCAACAGTTTTCAATGATGCAGACAAGACATCATGATGTTCCAAAAACATAAAATCCGTATCGCTGATCAGTATTCTTAATCCATAATAATCGTTCTAAAGTCGTTATCTAGAGAATGATGTATCTCAGTCACGCTTTGATTGTGACTGTTCATATGAGCACCATGAGGATCTTGAAGTACATGGGTTCATACGGCCCCTAGCCCCGGGTTAAGCGGAATTAGACACAAGTTACGAAACGTAACGCCATAGATCTTGTACGCTACGTTCGTATTTTGCTATCAGCGTGCGATATGTATCGCCAAATTTGAGAAACTTTGAGTGGAGGCGCTTGGAGGAATAGCCCTGTTTTATAAGTTTCTGCAACAATGTTTTGTGACGTTGATTGAAATCGTCACAATTAACACAGGATCTAGGAAATGCTACTAGGCGAGATATGTATACGCCATATGCAGGTCCCACTGGATATTACTGTCCAGAAATGGATAGTTTACGGTGTCGAAATTGTAATCATCTCTTTTGTCATAAAGTCGACGAGAGAGAATGCCCGCTTCATTTTTGTAGAGATATAGATCTAAATATGATGTGCCTGTAGGGCTATATGTAGTTTCCTTCAAATCCAGTGAAGGTGGATATATATCCTTCACTGCGTCATTTATATAGCGATTATCCACAGCGAGAAGATCGTCTATATGGCGTTTGGTGAATGAGAAGGAACGGGCTTTGAATGGATCGGTTTTTGAAAGCGCCTGCATATAATCATATTCATAAGAGAACAGATACAGGTCGGCCAACAGGGGTGCACAATTAGTACCCATTGGAATACCTATATGCTGCTGATATATTGTGTTGCCAAATTTCACATAGATATTTTTAATGAGAAATTCAAGCAACTCTAAAAACAAAGAAACATCCCATGAATGATATCTCTTGTATGTAGTAGAGCTAAAGAATGCTTTATGGCTTCCGACATCAATATATCTATGATCAGTTTTCTTGAACACAGGTACTATTAATGAATTTAGACGGCCAATAAGGTCCTGATGAGGGATTGTAGTATAGAGAGTCGAGAAATCCCATGTGGATACATGTCTGTACGGTATGTGACCTTTAGCATCAAGTTCTTCCGTAAGACATTTTGAGTGTTTTAATATCCACATACATTCAACGCCAGAGTTTTTAGAAATAGTGGCGCAATACCGTTCCCAAAATGCTTTTACCTCCCGAAGGGCCCTCATCAATAGGGTTGAAAGAAGTTTGGTGGTGCAGCTTCTAGAACCAGCTATGAATCTAGCTTTGTATGGTGATTTATGCATTTTGGGAGTCCAGTATACTTTTGGTATGTCGTTATGATTGGTTGGAAGACAACTACCTCTTTCCCTGAGAAACGTTTTGTGATTGTTAAATAAATCTTCCAGAGTAAATGAAGTTTGGGAGTAAGTAGACGTATTTGATGAGGATAGGTCTGCACTCAATTCTTTAACCAGCACCTGGTAATAGTAATATTTACATATGAATATTATATTATTTGGAGCTTTGTCTGCTGGGACAATGACGAATTTATTCTGGAGATTTGCAAGAACTTCTTGCGAATGGAGGTTTCTCAGTACTTGTTTTGCTTGGGGAAGAGTACTTCTGTCAATATGGCGGATTGTTTCAACGACCTTGCTATTGGTGAGGTCCAGCCAATCAGCGAGTACTGTAGGTTCAACTTTTTCTCGCTTCGACCAATCAATAACGTACTGTTCGAATGCAGACAGGACTATCTTCTGGTCGGCCTTCAGATTTATTCTTCTCGGCTCTCTATATTTTGGTCCTTTCATCAGGAGTAATTTCAGGTCCTTATCACTCACCACATCAAGGTCACCAGTCACAACATGTTTGCATGGTGTATAGATAAAGTTCGACGATTCACAATCACAACTATAGCCTCCTGACCTGTATAAGTTCCAGTCAAACTTCTTGACAGCATTGGAGTAATTGAATATTTTGGTGGCTATAGATTTAGTATACTTATATGAAATTGGTACAGCGTTGCGTACCCCTGGATCATTCAGGATTCGAGAGGTAAATTAATAATGTCCAGTCCTTTATCTAAGTAGTTGAGTTTCAAGAAAAGCCGATCTTGAGATGTTTCGATTATGTTCACTGAACGATACAACCGAAAATACGCTATATCTTGACATACTTTACTGATTTTTGGTGGTATTATATTTCCTGAAGACGCAGATTGTCGTATATCTCTGGCTATTCGATCTAAAGCTCTCAGAGGTAACGCATACATAACTGTACGTAAGCTATGTATACTATTAGGTGTGTTAGATAAACCCACTAAATAATTTAAAGTGATATGATCGTGAATCATCGAAGTATTAAACTTTCGCTAAGCATGGCTGCGATGTCTCCGTTGATGGGGTTTAAATAGCTGGGTGATGTTGGATATATTTGAACGGCGGTTTGTAGCATTGCCGAACCCACTGACATTATCATTTAAACCAAACGGAAACACCGACCCAAGTTCTAGTATCCAGAATAATTCCCGCTCTCGGATTTTTCTCTCAAATCCAAAGGGGGAATCCTTGGTAGATGCATAGACGACGTCTATGATCTGAATACTAAAGCTATCCCAGCCATGGTCAGGTCCAGAAAAATGCTTACCTATGAGCATTGTTTTTTCCTAACGGATTTTCTGTGACCGTTCACCCTAAGATGGAGTCTTTGGGTGGTCTTGCCAACATACTGTTGACCACACTTCTTACACGAATCTAAATAAATACAGTTTGTAGTAGAACAATTAAGATCAACATACGAGTTAACAGAATATGAGTTACCAGTTAGCGCGGAACTAAATGAAGCTGAAGTATTAAACAGTGGACACGTGAGACATCCACGATGTCCACACTTAGAAATCTTGAAATTAGTACATTAGTAGAATTCGGTGCTAAACAATCAACAAGCGTGATATTACAAGGTTTGATGTCGTGACCTTGCTTTGCTGTCAGAAATATGTCTGTCACTTGGATTGAAAAAGGTCTTAGTGCATTTCGAACTGTTAGAGACTCGGCCGAGGTACCTGCACTAAGGTTCCTCGGATCTGTCTTACAATTATTTTCTTTTGTCATTATGAGTGTAGGGATGTGCAGGGGCCCGGCCTCGGGGACAACTTGTCCACCAGCAGAATCCAGGCATACACGGAATAAAAATACAAGCGTCTAGTCCGTCATTCATAATTCAGCCGTCGTCCATTAAAGAATATCCGCGTCCATAATCCAAAGACCTATTCCATATCCATATAACAGTATTAGCACCAAGTTCAAAAAAGACAATCATAGTATACATAAACATAGGCTAGTTTCCTGCAAGAGAGAAGCGGTCAACAGTTTTCAATGATGCAGACAAGACATCATGATGTTCCAAAAATATCAAATCCGTATCGCTGATCAGTATTCTTAATCCATAATAATCGTTGTAAGTTCGTCATCTAGAGAATGATGTATCTCAGTCACGCTTTGATTGTGACTGTTCATATGAGCACCATGAGGATCTTGAAGTACATGGGTTCATACCGCCCCTAGCCCCGGGTTAAGCGGAATTAGACACAAGTTACGAAACGTAACGCCATAGATCTTGTACGCTACGTTCGTATTTTGCTAGGCGCTTGGAGGAATAGCCCTGTTTTATAAGTTTCTGCAACAATGTTTTGTGACGTTGATTGAAATCGTCACAATTAACACAGGATCTAGCAAATGCTACTAGGCGAGATATGTATACGCCATATGCAGGTCCACTGGAATATTACTGTCCAGAAAGGGATAGTTTACGATGTCGAAATTGTAATCATCTTTTTTGTCATAAAGTCGACGAGAGAGAATGCCCGCTTCATTTTTGTAGAGATATAGATCTAAATATGATGTGCCTGTAGGGCTATCTGTAGTTTCCTTCAAATCCGGTGAAGGTGGATATATATCCTTCACTGCGTCATTTATATAGCGATTATCCACAGCGAGAAGATTGTCTATATAGCGTTTGGTGAATGAGAAGGAACGGGCTTTGAATGGATCGGTTTTTGAAAGCGCCTGCATATAGTCATATTCATAAGAGAACAGATACAGGTCAGCCAACAGGGGTGCACAATTAGTACCCATTGGAATACCTATATGCTGCTGATATATTGTGTTGCCAAATTTCACATAGATATTTGGGTGTAGATAATCCATGGAATTGACACTAATTCATCGAAATCCAGTAATGCCCGTCAACGCCCGTCGTTACGCCATAACGCCCTATCTTAACGCCTTATCGCCCATCGCAACGCCTTAATTACATATCTTAACGCCTCAACTTCCTTCTCAACGCCTTGTCATATGTCAAATCATGCTTGGACGAAATTGGGCCTGGTTGTGGTGGTGATTGTGACGGTAGTGTTGATTGTGGTGGTTGTGGTAGTGTATATATAAGGAACATAAAACAATAAACTTGGAAAATACTAACGAGAACCATGCTATCTTAACGATATTTAACTTTGTCTTCCGGTGATGATATAAGACCAAAGGCGTTACTATACACAGCCAGAAAAACGGTGTTGGCCCAACACCATTTTTTAGTGTTGAGGCCAGTTCAACACCAATAAGTGGTGTTGAGAAACGGTGTTGACATAAATCAACACCAAAATGTGGTGTTGAGGCCAGTTCAACATCAAAAAACGGTGTTGAGAAAATGGTGTTGACGCAATCCAACACTGAAAATGGTGTCGAGACCAGTTCAACACCAAAAAACGGTGTTGAAAGAATGGTGTTGAAAATCTAACACTGAAAAATGGTGTTGAGACCAGTTCAACACAAAAAACAGTGTTAAGAAAAGGGGGCGATTTTCACCGTTAATTCGGATTTCCGCCCCCTTTGAGGTTGATAATCGTTTGCAATCGATCAAATATTATTAATAATGTAACATTTAACAGCTCAAAGAATCAATTGTGTGATAAAGACTCCAGAAAAGAGTAATAAACAGCTATACACACAGCAGTGGCTTAACTCAGCTGCCAAATTTCTGGGGTGACGCCGTTATTGTCGGCATATAGCACATACCAGTACGTGAGTTCTATTGATATCTCCACATGTTAATCTGTATAATTAACAGCTTTATAAAAGCAGAAGAAAAAAAAATATTAAAACAAATTATCCGTAAGGGCTATATGCTGACAATAACGCTAAAACAAGTATATATCTGCGTTATTTACTATTTCCTGATCAATAAGTCAATCATTAAGGCAATCATTCAATCTGTATAATTAACAGCCTTATGAAAACAGAAGGGGGGAAAAAGTAAAACAGATTATCCGTGCTATATGCTGACAATAACGGTGTTTACCGCTGTGTTAACCCCAGGATTCTGACGGCTGGGTAAGCGCCCTGTAGCTCGCTGTCGTAGGTTTGTTTAAAGCTGAATTGGTTTGAAAAATTACTTTATACCAAGCAAGTAGACAAAGAAGTTGGAATTTTCCAGTCATAATTGCCGTATACGTATAGAGTAAACTTACTTGCACGTATTTTGCCGGTTTATTGCGACGCACAGTGCGCTTTACTGCCAGCTTTTCAACTTTTCATTGGAAAAAGAAACACAAATTTGCAAATGACGGACGGATTTTACGATTCTCTGTCTAGTGCTTCCGCCGAGGTCCGCGCGCTCCGCATCTATCCTTATATAAGACAATGCCGGGCTGGCTGGCCCAGAGTATTCCAAAACCAGCATAGCTAACAGTTATAACCTCGGACAAAGGAAAGACACAAATCTCATGGCCTATAAAGCGTATGTTGATTTCCCACACCTAAGCGCTGCGTTGATCAGTTCCTTCACCTATAAAGTGAATATTAAACGAAAAGACCTATCCGGCGTTGAATGGTTCTGTTCACCTATAAAGTGAATACTGAACGAAATCACATAGACGGTGCATGCCCACCTACCATAAATTGGTGCAGGCTCTGACAATATGCAGATGCATTCAACTTTAATATATGGAATGAAACACCTATGCCGTACGTGCCCACCTACCATAAATTGGTGCAGGCTCTATTAATATGCAGATATTAACTAAGTGTTAACTAACACCAGCTCAACACCAATTAACAGTGTTAACTAACACCAATAAATGGTGTTGAAGCTGGCTCAACACCATTTTTTAGTGTTGACTGACAAGTGTTGATGCTGGCTCAACACCAATTAACAGTGTTAACTAACACCAATAAATGGTGTTGAAACCGGCTCAACACCATTTTTTAGTGTTGACCGACGAGTGCGGATGCTGACTCAACACCGAATAACGGTGTTAACTAACACCAAATAACAGTGTTAACTAACACCAATAAATGGTGTTGGGGCAATATGGTGTAGGGCGTAACTCAACACTGTTTTTGGTGTTGAAGTCAACACCAATTTTTAGTGTTAATTAACACCATTTTTCTGACTGTGTACGACACAAATTGCTTACGTAACGTGTAATTCAAGTTGATGCCTTTGAACAATAGCGAGTAAAACATTTTATAGCATTGACTGCACATAGCAAAAGGTTCACTAATCACTGTCATATTGTATCCCAGGCTACAGCCGATCTTATGCAATTGTATACGAAGGAACTATATAAAACGAATCTAGATTGTAGTTGTAGAAACGCACATTGTTCATTGTAGATTATAGAATATTGTACATGGGCGTACAGGATGGTTCGGCCGAATACAATGGGGGGCAAATGAACTGATGGAACGCTGGATAGACAGACAGATATTTCTTTATATACGTATCACCACGTATAATAACATAAAATGTGAAAATACGTATGAAAACTTTTATACATGGCATTCTATTGAAAGTTATGAGATACGAAGTTAAAGATTTGTACATAATAACATAAAATGGGTAGCACCTATCAACACGTATTATGTTTATAAGCTTTCTTGGTAGTGGGCTTTGGCGGTAACTTGGACCATTTGCGGGCTAGACAGTACAAAGCACACTTGTTCTATAGTACTGAAACCAAGAAAGTCCTAGTCTAAGCCACAGTGATTTTATATATCAAAATTTTATATGGTCAAAATTCGAGGAAGGTCTTCCTCTATTCCACCTTCAAGCTAGCGGAATGTATGGCGGGGGAAAGCCTGCCTACTTGATTAAATACAGATCCGTGTCGTGTTTACAATGAAAATAAACCACCTTTCGAAATTTATATTTATTCGCGCATAGTCGGACGCGTGTGAGAATTGATTTAACTTCTACTTCTGGACGACCCAAACCACCTGCTCAACCTGGCGGTTCCCCGATGACTCCGCGCCAAAAATAGCCTCGTCCTCTGAACGACCAGGGCCAGTTGCGCGACCCGGTGCCCTCTCTTTGCCCCTTCCAAACGACCCCCTTTCTAGAAACACTCACACCACCGGGGCCCCTATATTACTCACATATCATTAATGTGGTGGCATTGATTCTTAATGGTCCAGTTATCACTGATTAAAGGTTTCAATGTTCGGAAATACATTATGTAGAAACAGCGCACAAACTCAATAATCTATTTTTGGAAATCCTGTTCTATTTGAAGGAAATGATATTCCCACCTCGTTTGAGGGCATGTGACTCACTTGGGTGGATTTTCAATCACTTACTGGCATTCATCGTCTTATTCTGATATGGACATGATCAATATACATGTATAGATTAGAGGAAAGCTTTAGAATGTCTATTTGTTGCGGTTGATATGCATGAAGTAATTCCAATTTAAATGCTTGTCTTATCATAAAATGGTCAACTGTGTCGAGTAAAACAATCATACAACACAGTATTCGTGCCAAATCCCCATGGTGAATACTTTTCCAGAAATCAACTAATGGAACAAAACGATGTACACATTAGGGCCTATTAACTCAGATGAACCCCTGCAATGCCGGTGTGGGGCAATTGTAAATCGCCAGCTCAGAGAGTCTTCACTCAATCAGGCAAAAACTCCGCCACTCTTAATAAGATTAAAAAACGCTTCAACAGCACCTCGACACACATGTATCCACGAAAATATTCTCACCCAAAGAACGAATCGATATAGTGATAAGTAATGTGCAATACAATAGGTTTCGTCAGTTTTCGAGCTACTCTATTATCACAGCTCTCGGGCTAGCGTATCTATTCCGATTATTCCGGTGCTAGGGACCGTGTGGATACTTCATAGTTTCCACATGAACAGCTGCAGTAAAAGTGTGGTTGGGATACTAAGGCTACGCCCGAGAATCCATCGTATTCTCGGGTCTAAATGTGAGGTGCTGAGGGAAGTTTCCCTGTAGAGTCATATGTTCGCTATTTAGTCACCAGACGTAGTACATGTTTCCCACCTCTTGCATATCGCTCCAATTGATTCTCAGGTGGGTTACAATCTCTTAAGCAAATGTGTTAATTATGAGTGTCTACCTTTTGGCATCAACTTGATGATGTTGAAGACCTCACTCCGCTCGATAAAGGGCAATGCCTTGGTAAAGTGTAGAGAAGGTGGGATAGGTATATCAGTACCAACGGAAGCCTGGTATTCTGATCTTTTCTTCTTCATCAACACAGAGTTAACGACTTCCTCCTCTGGCGATAAAACAATGTCATGTCCAAGTCTCATTCCGCGCTCCTTACTTATGAGTAATTCCCTCTCTCTTAGATATTCTATCTCTCTTAAGTGGCTGTCAATAAGATTCTCTGTCGTTTGAGTTAACGTGACCGGTAAGCATAACAGAAGCCAAACAATCCTATCTACTTCGTGAACCATGATTGAAAACTGGCATCGATTGATGTTTCACAGAAATGCAGTTATTTATATTCCAGTTACAGTCTACTTCCTACTTGTTTGTTATCATATATCCGCTGATGACTGGATGTATGATTACACTGAACTATTTACACCTGCAGTTCTGGTGGCTCCCGTGTACAGACCCTTAACCGCGTCGTTGGCCTATATGATTTTTATTATCGGCGTATCATGTGATGGGAGTGATAGTAGGACAGTTGCAGTGCTTAGCTATCATAGCCATTTGATTACGAACACGGTCATGGTTTCGAAGGACTGTATCAAACACATACATCACAAATACATCGTACATTTCGCCGTACATTGATGTATAAACTACACAGAAGTAGTGGAGAAAGGGGCCTCTGGGATATATGATCATGGTCAGATTCAGATAGAGGATTAGGCACAATATCAGTGACTTCATCCGTGGAAGTTCCATCATAATAGGAAGAGAAGTCATCACCAGAAGTGATGCCATCACGGAAAGTGGGGTAGCACAGGTTCAGGGTGTAGGATCAGAATCATGATCAGGGTGAAATCTGGAAGACAAAGTCAGTGCGGAAACAAGATCAGGAGCGAGTGGAGTTGTAAAACAGGTTTGATGAGCACAACTAGTTAATTAATGGGCCGTGGCATCATCATAGAAATAATCAGGTTCAGGCAGAGGATCAGGATCAATGGCGTCATCAACGGAAGTGACATCATCGCCGGAAGTAACATCATCGCCGGAAGTAATGTCATCACAGCGGTATCACAAAATCAAGTTGTAGGGTCAAGATCCTGGTCAGGTTGGGATCAGGGAGGCTCTAGGGGCGAAGAGCATTTTGTTATTTGGAAGATAAGTATAAGGAGATGTAAAGTTTGATTTTGAAGACTACAACGTGCATTCGCGAATTAGCTTTATCATATTTTAGCTATTTTGTTGAAATTTTGTAAGACAAATTACAATTAATTCAAAACAATAGCGATAAGGGTAGGTAAGATAATTTTGATTTGAAAAATTATCCATTCTTTATACATACATTTATACCTTTCTAGATTACCCACATGTAAAATGTACTGTTTTATTTCCACATTTGTGTCGTTCACTAGATACTGTATAATGATTTTGTTTCCAGTACAAGATTAAGTAACATATCTGTAATGTATTTGTCCCAAGTCGCTCGATTCAATAGATTTTAAGACACCAATGGGTTACTCAAACCACTATATCCCTTTCCAGAGCTTTATGGATGACTACATTCTATATTAACGTATACACCTCTATTATTAGAACTACTCCTACTCGTATGGTATTTAGACATTGTAAACAATTAGTGACCATATTGGGCCACATGTCTATTTGGACTATAGAGAAAAGAATTTACAATATTTCTTTTCGCTCACTCTATCATACATATATATATATATATATATATATATATATATATATATACACTAAGTAACCATTATTTACATGTACGCTGTTACGAGGATGAGAGTAAGGAAACGGCGTATGCATAACTTACCTGTATTATATATGAAAGAGTCGAACCATAAGAAGTAGGAGGGAAACCAGCTCTATTGATAGCCATAAAATGGAAATACCGTACTAGAAATTGGAGCGATATGCAAAACATAAAGAAAGAGAAGAGCACGCAAAATATAATGTAATTCAAGTTTTATTCATCAGTTGGAAAAAAAGTCCAACATAATTATACGTTCACGTTCGTCCATGTGCATGTACATCGTTCATGTGCGCCCTTGTACGTCCATACCACGCGATTCAATAGATGCTTTAGATAAGGATGTCACTTCTGGTGATGACGTCATTGGTCCTGATCCTGATCATACTCAACGTCATGATCATGTTCGTTTGATGTGATGGTCTTTTTCTCACTACTCATAGACTGTAACACAGAGCGTCTCGATGTATTTCACGATAAGATAAGAGAGAGGATACGATAATGTATTTATAGTGGGCTTTAGTTCAAAGATATGAATTGACGAGGTCCGCCGGACAAAAGCAACCATATTTTTTCACAGGAAAGTCTCCTGCGGCACCTCACATTCAGACTAGAATACGTGGATCGTAAGACATAGGCTTGGCATCTCAGCCGCGCTTTTATTGCAATGGTTCATGTGGAAACTATGGCCCCTAGCACCGGCTTAAATGAAAATAGATACGCTAGCTCGGGAGCTATGGTGACAAATCAGCTCAAATAAGTAAATCATAAGATGTTAATGGATGAGTAACGAGAGCGTCTGGTGGAGTAGACGCATTTACATGAGGTAAGTATGGTAAATGCAAGAATACCCAGAAAAATTAACCTTTAATGCCCAACGTTGTGCGGTAAATTTCCCACTAAGACAATAAACCTACATATATTCGTCAAGCGACATGCACAACGGGCGGACCTCGGGGATTAACAACCCATCAGCAGAATTCCACCATATACAGATGATAAATTGGTGAAATATGTAAGAGGTGGGAAAAATCGACAACGTCTGGCGAGTAAAAAGGAAACATATTACTTTACATGAAATCTTCGCGGTACCTCACATTCAAACTAGACTCTCAGCCGCGCTTTTATTAAGATTGTTAAAACACAATTCAAAAATGTCAAAACAACGCAAGACAGTTGACATTTAATAATAGCGAAAAAAGTAGAGTATATAAAATTAAAGTGGTCTGTGACGATAAAAACTAAATTAAATCAGTAGATTGTCCGTTAATACTTAATATTCCATAACACTTATCCCAATAACATCGAGCTAACCGTGCGTATATCTGAAACGTCTTAGCATGGTTCTGTGAAGTCAACACGCGTCAAGGGCAGGTGTTCATTTGGAGTATTATATTTCACAATTCGGGCGAGGAAAGAGACGTCTGCTTTCATACATGTAACAATCGAATAAAACAAACACATAAATTACAAGATGGAATTTCTTTCTCGATCTTAACTGTTTCCATCGTGAAATTGTTCAGCAAAGCGACACAAATAGACCTATCCCCCCGTATGTTCCACACAGCCTATCTTAGCTGACAGAATCACTCCTCATTTGAGAGATCACATAAACTCGTCCACTGATATTGGTATGATGCCAACTGTGACGGGAGAACCGTGCCAATATCAGTGGACGAGTTTTTTCAACAAAGGGGAGAAAGGTTGTCAAAGTTTGCCATATTTTTTTCAACATTTCGCTATAATTAATCTCTGTTGATAATCAATTTGAGTAGTGCAATAGAACAGAAATATTATTTTCATAGGCGTGCTCAATGGTTATTTTACGCACGGTTATTGTGGGAAAGTTCATCATTTTTAGGGAGCGGGCTTCGCTTCAGTAGAAGTCTTGAGATTAATGTGATACCCTATAACACATTCATTGTCTTTACTTATTTATTTTATTTTATATTGTTTAATAAGTTTTCAATTATTACTTTTATTTTTATTCTAATTAATTAAAAAATTAGTTTTTATATGTAGTTTGGTAGGACTTACACATGTACTCATATGTTTGATGGTTCTTTGAATATGTTTATACTTGATCTGATACACAATATCTTTCTGGTATATGTTCTATGTTTTACATAAATACGATGTAATAAAAAGATGAAATATAACAAGAAAAAGAATTATACTGAATAAAGTAGAATACATATTAAACTTACAATTTTGTGGTATACATAAGTTAAAATACGCAGATCAATTCAATTGAACGTATCACAGTACATTTCGAGATTGATTTTAGACAAACAACGGTTTAACTGTAGATTTGAAAGCGGATGACGACGGGACGTTTTTGTTCCGTTGTCGAGTTCCCTTCGCACTTTGCCAGCCATGAATTTCAAATGTGAAGAGATTTTGCATATATACTATTCACAATGGTCAGAGGTTTAATTTGGCGTAATACTGGTGTTGAAAGTATCATCAATTCTTGACGATCCTGTCATCTTAGTAGTATTCATATGGGCAACTGTTACGCATTCTAATATTTCTAGACTTTAGCTCGGTTCTATAATGTACACAGCTCAAACCTGACACTGTGTCATCACGTGGTATTGATTTCTGGAAATTCACTCTAGCAGTTGCCGAAAGTAGGCTGAACATGAATACACACGATCCCAGGGTCAGTCTTACCGCGTATAGATGCCCCAGATGGTTACAGGTTGTCAACGCACTATTAAACTTTCTCCAACCATGGCTGCGATGCTTACGTTGGTGGGGTTTAAATAGCTGGGTAATATTGGATATACACCGTGTAGTGAAAAGATGGGAACTGTCCTCACGTGAGGTTGCTGAATTTATGAAGGAATCATTGAACCCCCCCGCCCCCCATTGGGCACAAAAATACAGTATTAAGCATTGTCTGCCTTTTGGCATCAACTTGATGATGTTGAAGACGTCACTCCGCTCGATGAGGGGATATGCCTTGGTGCTTGGTGAAGTGTAGATAAGGTGGGAAAGGTATATCCGTACCACCGGAAGCCTTGTATTCTGACCTTTTCTTTTCCATCAACACAGAGTTAACTACTTCCTCCTCTGGCGACAAAACTATGTCATGTCCAAGTCTCATCTCGCTCTCCTTACTTAGAAGTAACTCCCTCTCTCTTAGATATTCTCTCTGTCTTAAGTAACTGCCATTGGGAGTCTCCGGCGCACGGTTTATACGTGTTCCATGAATTCATTAATTTTGTCTTTCTGCTGTATAGTAATCTTTCATTTCACACCGATCTGCGAGATTTGTTCTTGTAACGCTATGGTTTCCATGCATGGCGGTCATGTTCTGAGTGCCATTATCATAAAACCACTGAATAATACAGGTATACGTCTGCGTGTATGCACGACGAAAGATTTGAATTCAACCGATACTCCCGTCATTGGGTTTCTACTATGAGGATCAATACCCGGGCCTGAATATCTGCAAGATACCATCTCTGATACCATTTTACTGCAGCTGTCATTCCCCTGTTAATTTCAGTTTGCTTCGGGGGTCTGCATTGATTCAGTTTGAAGTGACAAAGCCTGAAGATGGTATCTTCCCGATTTGAAACTCAAAGTACCGGGTTTCATGCTGTATCACTACACTGAAAGATAGAAAAAGATATACACTAATACTTCAGGCTATTATGGATTCGAAACATGCGGATGGATCATGACTGGGTTGAGCCTGTGCCCATTGAAATTGGAATACAGGATGCCACGAGAATTTACTTATTTATTTCAAGGGATAATCAACGGGCCCAGAGGACCCATTTACAGGCTCCGTAAATAAGGACACAGACAACATAATAAATAAATGAACATACAATTAAATAATATACGTATAGGTTGCGTATCGGACACAGTGATGCATATATTTGTTAACAGGTGGTAAAAGATACGGGATAAATTCACAGTTGCCTGGCCTGTGGGATATTGGATGGTCGATGGCTACGTATAATTTTTTCCAATAAATTATGAAAATTAATAAATATATACATATATATTTTCTTAAATCGAATTTTTAAAAATATTTTTTCTAAATGTATTTCTCTTTAATCTTTGGCTCAATTAAAGTCATTCACTTTATAATGTCAAGCCGAGTAACTACACTTTTACTAGACCCTAAGGGAAACCTGTGTACCAAATTTGAGAAAGATCCATGCAGTACTTCCTGAAAAATGACGATAAAGTTTCCTGGGGAAATCCAAGATGGCTACCTGGTGACCATTTTGGATTTTCGAATCGGATCAGAAAAGGTATCTTGCACAACTGGACCCCAAGGGTAACCTGTGTACCAAATTTGAGAAAGATCATTGCAGTAGTTCCTTAGAAATCGCGATAACAAGGTTTCATGGGGAAATCCAAGATGGCTGCCTGGTGGCCATATTGGATTTTCGAATCGGACCAGAAAAGGAATCTTGCACAACTAGACCCCAAGGGGAACCTGTGTACCAAATTTGAAAAAGATCCATGCAGTAGTTCCTGAGAAATCGCGATAACCAGGTTTCATGGGGAAATCCAAGATGGCCGCCTGGTGGCCATATTGGATTTTCGATTCGGACCGAAAAAGGTATCTTGCACGAACTTGTGTACCAAATTTGAGAAAGATCCATGCAGTACTTCCTGAGAAATCATGATAAAGTTTCATGGGGAAATCCAAGATGGCTGCCTGCTGACCATATTGGATTTTCGAATCGGACCAAAAAGGGTATCTTACACAGCTAGATCCCAAGGGGAACCTGTGTACCAAATTTGAGAAAGATCCATGCAGTACTTCCTGAGAAATGACGATAACAATGTTTCATGGGGAAATCCAAGATGGCTGCCTGGTGGCTATATTGGATTTTCGAATCGGACCAGAAAAGGTATCTTGCACAAGTAGACATCATGTGAACCTGTGTGCCAAATTTGAGAAAGATCCATGCAGTACTTCC
>JAVTVY010005690.1:0-36943 GCA_036873755.1 Hanleya hanleyi
TACCGTCGTCAGATGAAAATGACGGCATTGAACACTAAAGACTAGTTTGTAAGGCCCGATGTTGACCCAGCATCAACTTCCCACAATGCCAACAGATATCAAAGACCAAAATGTCTGTACAGGGGGGCGGGCCTGGGGATCGAAACGTCCACCAGCAGAATTTCGCCATATACAGGTAAAAATAAACAGGTAAAGGTAAAAAGGCCAATCATGTCAAAAGCCAACGTCACATCGCCTCCCCCACAAAAAAGAAAGCTACTGAGATCGAAAGGTCAAGGCCAATGGGATAATAAAATGAGGAAACCACAGAAAAAATTTGTTATTGCAAGAATTGAGGCTCTGTGTGTATATAACGAAAGCACATTAATGTCATTAACATGATTGAAGTTGAATCTTCTAATGTATATTTGTCATACGTGTGGGACTAAAACTTTTATTTCAAAATCAGGGGACCAGGATTTTTTACCGAAAATTAGTACTACATCTGCCCACCTGGCCGTTATGGGATGACTTTATCTCTTGTGTTCACAAAAGAACAATTAGCTTGGATTGATGTACTATGGAAGGATTTGAAGATTTTTTCCGAGGCGAAGGTAAAAGGATGAATGTCAAAAATATCACTTTGCAATGAAGACAATACTACGAGCCGTAATCACTTTCCTTATCCAATCATTGAAGGTTATTGAATTCGTTTTCACAGGATGCCTTGGAGTGACAGTTAAACCGGAATACAGAGAAGTCCAGGTGGAGAGCAATGCCGAAAATGTGACCCTACCGTGTGTCTATGTGACTGCCTGTTCAGATAGACCGCAGATTAGATGGTATCGTGGAAAGGTGGACTCCGATAATCTAGTTCTGAGGGTGAACACAGCTGGATATCTGTTTCCGGGGTATAATTACACCGACCGTGTTCTCATCGCAGCATCTGCTGATTTGGTGCTGAAGTATCCGCGTGTAACGGACTCTTCGAATTTTTCAGTGGAAATCCGCATAACGGCGGATGTTCCACCTGTTGCCGTTGGCTATGTCTTTCTTCGAGTCACAGATGTAGCAGGTATGGTTGATACAGTTTTTCTAAATTTCCGACAAAGATATGGTAATTTTGGAATATGGTGATGATTTCAGCTAAAAACCGAATACAAATATTGACCCAAATTTGTAGCTGAAGTAGTAATCCTGAAAGTCATTCATATTACGTAGATAAATGATTATAAATGTACTGTTTCATTCTGAGACCTAGAAGCCAAAATTCAGAACAATATTCGGGCGACAAAATGCCTGGGAGAAGTGCTGGTCAAAGATTGTTTGCTCATTTTGTTGTTCTTTTGGAGCCGATAATTTAAATGTTGCTCAAAACCATATGTTCCATTAATCAAACTGCACATAAACATGCCATTGTTATGTTACAGAAGTCTGATGATTCAGCTACACGATGTACATGTATACCATAGTGTCCATCCGCGCCAATAATCTTTTTGGAGTGAGTGAGTGAATGAGTGAGTAGGATTTAACGTCGTTTTCAACAATTTTTCAGTCATATCACGACGGTGCCTACATGTGCCAGGACACGAGAGTGCCCACAGTTCCTTTCACCCTGGACACTGATCAGCCCAGCTGTGAACGGGGATATTTAATATCCTGAAAGTCCTCGGTGGGTTTCGAACCCGCGCCAGACCGGCAGTCGAGATCCAGAGCATGCACTCTTTCCCCACGACCACTCTCCCGCCCCTAATCTTTTTGGATATTCTTGTTTCTATTCCTATGGATACGGTACAGCCCTGACAGATGGCTTGACGGTTAGTATCAAAGATTATCATCGATCCCAGATATGTATACATTACCATGGTGGCAATCCAATGTGTATTCTCCACATTAAGTTGTAGATACGGAATGGTACATGACGTCTCCCCTGATTTTCTGTGCTTTGGACCTTATTGCTATAATGGTCACCGTTGTCTTGTTGGTGAGGAGTCGCAATGGGAAGGCTGTCACTTATGGTAAGCTGCTTGCTACAAGCAAGGATTTAATCATATGAGATCATCTTTCTTTTGATTTGAACGAGCATATCAGTTACACAAATTTCGAACAACATTTTATGTTGTTAGATATATCACAGAGAACTAGTCTCAATGAACACCTCGTTAACAAGGTAAAAGCATAATATTCAAGCGTTGGTGATTGTAAGTGTTATCTATTTCCAGGGCGGAGATTGTTGATTACAGTTGGTGTTTCCGCGACAATCCTATCTTTTATAGCCATAGTTGTGTTGGTTGTTCATCTAGCATCCCAAGGGGCACGACAACATGGTAAGTCACTACATGATATCACATTACCATATTACCACATCTTATTTTTCTTGGTGATAACAGAATTCCAGTTGATGTATATACAAATTATCCTGCACAGTTTTACATGTAAATTAGATTTTATCCATATGCTATGTATTCTGGGGATATGCTAATAAATGCGTCATTTTTACATGAACATCCACGGGCAGATGGTAAACTTTTTTTATGTTTACTGTTATTTAGTGTTGAGCTGGCCTCGACATGTCACCATTTGTTGGCATTGGAATTGACCAACATAATTTTCTCCACACCACTTTGTGGTGTTGACCAGACCGAAAAACAAAACAACTGATTCGCTGGCTATGCCAGGAACTCTGAAAAAGAAACACACATTCTAGTGTTCTCGTAAACCGACACTAAATAGATGTCGTTATAATGAGCAACCATGAACATCATGTTTGTTTCTTTGGAATATAGTTGTCACGAGAGCCGATATTTCTTGCTTCTGATCCATCATGGCATATCCAAGAATCACTTCTTATTCATATTTTGAAAAGTACGTATGGCAGTTTTCAGACGCTTCCGATACGATGGCAATTGTTTACTGATTCTGGTTTCCTGAGAATTATCATTCCCTGACGAGCATTCTCTTATTAACATTTTGGATTTAGGAACGGTTAGTGCCCCTAAAATGTCTTGCTATATGGAAGCTTTCAACAGACAATAGCAGTTCACTGGAACCTCCTAGCCTTGGCGATCAGCGTAATTCGGCATGCACCAGATTTACCGAGGGGGAGAACAATATTGCTGGTTGACGCGCAATACCGAATCACGATTGAATAGTAAACCTATGCTTCGCTATTTACTATGAAATCGACGGCCTCGTTTATTTTTCAGATACCGGTACTTTGAGATTACTGGGGATCATTCTGAGTGTTACGGGGATTTTGGTCACCGGAATCATCTTTCTCACCTTGTCTGCTAGACGATTCAAAGGTAAATATCATGAATGATATTCAGAAATGATCAAATATTAATTTTATCGATCAAGCATATATTTTTAGCCGATTTTGTCTTGATGGAGTAGGTCACGTTCATTTTTAACAGTGAGAATGTGCTAAAACATTTAGTCATAGCACGACAGGCTAAGATGAAAAAAATAGTTAAATATGCTGTTATCACTGGATTAGTATAGAGAGATGGGTCAGATGCCATATATAAAGTAGAATTTATATACTTCTGTGAAATATGAAATAAAAATGGGTGGGGGTGGGGGGCACCACACTTGGTTTCCAAATGGTAGCAGTATAACAGATAAATTCATCCGTTTCATTCCTATGTCCAGGGTCGGGAATTGGAGTGGAGAAATATCCTCGTGGTTCATCTCCATTTATAAAGTTTCCATTTTTTAGTGAATACGGATGAATTTTGGGATGTACCACAAGCGGAATCTCTAGACTAAGTAGCATCCTATACCGTCCAACCATTGACATGCTCACTTTTTGGTCAAACCTATTCCACTTTGGAGCAGCTAGTAATGCGTATATATGGTTATGTTGGGTAGAGATCAACCTTTTGCTTGGTTTTGTCCCTTTGTGTGGTGTTGGACACCGCTGATAGGAAATTACGTTTTGCAAAATTCCGTAAATCATTATTTTATAGCTCCATATGCGCATGTAATGGATCGGGGTCTACTCCAATAAGTGATTTCACAGAAATTTGAAGCTGTAATTATTCATGAGTTTCATCTCAATTTCGACATATATCTGTTCCTACAGCCGTGTAAAGATTACAGTTCGGGGTTTCAATGCGAATATTCTCGTCGGGTCCAACGCCATGTCACCGTGCTAGATTATATATGAAGCCGTTGACCATATACACCATTTGTCTGCATTAGGATAGCAAGCGTCAGATCCGACATTTAAGTTTCAGCCGTCGTCCATAAAAGAATTTCCGCATCGTTAATCAGAAGACCTACTTCGTATGACAGTTAGCACCAAATCCAGACGTGAATGAAATAAAAATGAAACCACAAGATGAATTCTTACAAGGTCGAAGCGGTCAACAGTTTTCAGTGACGTCTGCAAGACATCTGCATAAAATGCTAATCATTGTTTCCAAATAGTTTCCCAGATTACGTATCTCAGTCGCGCTTTAAGTGTGACTGTTCATTTGAACATCATGGAGATGACAGGTGATATTCAAACGGTCCCGTCTCAAACGGAGACAAGCCTATCTGAATTCGCATGTTAACAGTTACATACAATTAAAGTCGACATGGCTATCAGTCAGTTGGCAGATCTGACGCTCACTTCCAGATGTGGCTTTATGACATTGATACTAGGTTGAACAAGGAAACTATATCTGAATATATGCAACTAATGGGGCATAATGCAAATCGTTCTTTTCGTTCAGGGAGAATTAAATTCCGAAGGAAGGATAATGGCCTAACCGAGGAGAATCTCCAAACACTCAGAGGTATGCATCGAGTTCTCACAAAAAAAACATGTTGAAGTTATCCTGGGATGACATAGTCTTTTCAACTATATGATCTCGAGTTATATTTTATCAATAAATGGGTCCACGTGAAGACTATTCCTTCGTGATCCATCCTTGCAGATTCATCAAATCAGATAACCAATCATTTCTTCGCCACCATTTTTCCTATGGAATATGAATAAAGAATTTGACTATTGTCCAGCTTCGACCCACAATGAGTTTCAAAATCCAAAATTCTGAGGTAAATGGAAGTCCAATTTATGTCTGCTTGGGGTTCAGAAACACAGAGATATCAATGCCAGTAAAAATCCAAGTTTCGTTCATATTTTGGAACAAAAATCGGCGGATTGTCACCAGAGACAACATTGACTACATGGTGATAATACATTCATGGAATATATCTACTGTTGGAACTGGGTTTCTTCATTCCATCGAAGTTGGGCTCTTTTAATGTTTTCGTTTTTGTTATCAAGCACACGAGTATGATCTCAGATAGAGTATACTTTAGATTCCAGATGGGATCGGATGTCAACTTGCAGATGGATTATCAACCAGCGATTTTGTGTCTTTTGCAACGCGATTGTGGACTATAATATGGAATTTTACTTTTGTTATCTGTCGTAGTAAACTTTACATGATTTTGCATTACAGAAGAGTCACAACTCCTGGAAAACATGTGTAAGAAAGAAGATCATATATTTGTGGAGACCGGTGCCTACCTGAACGCGAAAAGGTCATTGGCAACGTCCGGAAGTCTGTTGTTACTAGGCCGCTCGGGTGACGGCAAGACCACCATACTTCAGCAATTGTGTCTGGAATATCTGGAGATAGGCTACCTGGTCCGGAACCTAGATGGGCCAGACGAAATTGAAGCAAACAAATTTAGCGATCAAAATGTCCTCCTCGTCTTTGATGATCCATTCGGAGGAGTATGTGTCTTGAAGGACCGCGTTATGGGATGGATGCGTCAAACTGGACTGCTGTCCAAGCTTCGAGGACACCTGGCGACGGGGCGTGTGAAAATAGCTTTTGCTTGTAGAAATACGATTTGGGCTGAATGTAAAGTGTATTTCCAAGACATTGCAATGTTCCAGCAAATTGTAGATATATCCACCATTCCTCTGACATTTGATATGAAGCGAAAGATGATATTAAAACACAGGAAATTTGGTTCGCGGAACACAGTTGAACTCCCGGATCGGATTTTAAGAGAAATCTGTAATAACCAAGAACTTGTCGCCTTCCCACAATCATGTAAAGTAGCTGCAACAGTGGAGATCACTTCCGGCGATGAAAAACAGTACATCGAACATTTTCTCAACCCCTTTCATTACATCCGATGTGGATTAAAACAGCTGCATGCAACATATAATTGGAAATACGCCTGCCTTGTCTTGGTTATGCTGAACGGAGGATCCTTGAAACCCGAAGAGTTGAGTGAAGACAATTTACTTGAAGGATTTAAAGAGATGCTAAACCGTATCCTCGACGCCTGTGGAATATCGAGCACGGTACGTCCTTTCGGTACTCTGCGACAGAGCCTCGAGGAACTCAACGGCTCGTACTTGAAATGTGAACTATCAAAGAGAGGGAAGTTCTACTGTTTCAGTCATGATTCCTTCTTCGAAGCACTTGTCATTGAGTATGGGGAAGAAAATGTGGATCAGATCATGAAATACTGCGATCCGGCTTTCATCGTTTCTCGCTGCAGGCCGCTGACATTCTTGCAGAGAAACGAGGAACATACAGTCCCATTGCATGAAAAATATTATCCACAGTTCGTATCGATGATGACAAGACAAGTTTTGAAAGGAGAGATAGAGCAAGTATTTTCTAACCCTGCTGTTCGAGACGAGACTGTTGAAGATATTTGGATACAGCATCTTCAATCCTTGAATCCTGACAAATGGTCGAACTTCATCAACATGGATATTCAAGACGAGCCTTTCCAGGGCAATGTTTTATACCACGCTGCTAAAGCTAGGGCAGAAAAACTATTCGACTATCTCTTAAAGGAAGGGGCAAAGCGTTCTCCGATCTGCAACTATTATCCCCTTGTTGGGGCAGCAGAGGGCGGTTCCATCTCGCTTGTCACTAAACTTCTCGAAGGGAAGAAAGACATCGCAGATAACTTGAACGTTATAGATATAGATGAAGAAAGGTTTCCAAACGATAGCTTTTCCGAAAAAGAAGTTCCGCATCAAAGAGACGCTGTTGCTCAGGCTCTCATTGCAGCAGTCAAAGAGGGTCACACAGATATAGTTAATCTTCTCTTGAAGTATAATGACAACTATGATTGTGATGATCTGGGAGCTGTGTTGATTGCTGCAACAAAAAAGGGCCATTCTGACATTGTTTCGCTGATTCTTCGTCACAACTTGCCTACATTCAGAGCAAAGGAGGCGTACGAAATTTCACAGGACAAATGTTTCCAGGAGTTAGGTAATAAACTCCTGAATTACATAACAGAAGCAGAGCTTGGAAATAAACGCCTGAATTACGTACCAGAAGCAGCCACCGACTTCGAAACCAACTGTTCAGAAGTCACAGAATGTAATGCTTTGGTATAACGATTTACTAATTGCGCGAAATGTCAACCCAGATATAATATGTGTAAAATGTCTGCCACCCTGACTAGAACAACTCGCAATAAACCTTAACCAATGAATGAATTTCCTGCTCGATTCATTTTTTCCTATTTTATTGTATGTATAGTTTATTATTGTAAGAGATTGTATGGCTGATAACGTTGATATATATATATATATACTATACCGTTTAGAAAGTAGGTAACATTTCTATCCATAATATTTTTAGGATGTCACTTTCTTGATAAAGCACAAATACTAGTGCTCGGTGGGTTAGTCCCGTGCCAGACTCGAACCCGCATCCTCAGAGTTTGGCACCTAATCGCCAGCAGTAAATGCAAGCGCTCTAGACCACTCGGCCCCCTCAGCTTCCACAAAAGTGTTAGTTCGGAGACCGGAATCTAGATCACGTACATTTACTACCCCTCTGATAAGACTGATATAACCTATACATACTAATACAATATTGATATTAATATATATAATATCAACTTTAGGGGCTGTGCCATTATTCAGTCTATCAGAGGGGTAGTAAATGTACGTAATCTAGACTCCGGTCTCCGAACTTCCTTCCTCTTCCTTGTGGAAGCTGAGGTGGCCGAGTGGTCTGGAGTGCTTGAATTTACTGCTGGCGATTTGGTGCCAAACTCTGAGGGCGCGCGAGTAACCCACCCAGCACTAGTATTTGTGCTTTATCAAGAAAGTGACATCCTAAATATAATTGGATATAAATGTTACCTACTTTCTAAATGGTATAGTATATATATATATTAACGTTATTTGCCATACAACTCTTACGAAATACTTTTGAACTGCATAGGATTCTGATATTTACAGAACGATTTAAATCATTAATATATATATATGCCCATTTCGTACTGGCTTCAAGTGAAACCCCAGAAACAACAATAATCACTTTTCAATGTTCAACATTTTAATCTCCATCCACCATGTCTACCACGATATAATATCACTTGTATCACTTGCAAGCATTATAAAATAAGCTCATTTAAATTACTTTACCCTAGATAAGGAAATGGCTTGTACATACTGGAATACATGGTACAAATACATATTGGTGCAATACAGGAGTACTGGACAGATAAGAACAAAATGAACCAAAAATGAAACTACCAGTGTGTTGCAAATATCAGAATGGACGTCTGCACATAAAATGGCACAATAGATTCTATTCCTTCCAACACAGGAAAGATAAAAGATAATGCTCTTATGCGACACTGAATACTACAGTATATCGCATGAGATTCAGATTTCCAGATTCCGACATGCATCCTGGTATCATACATGTATACAAATGAAGTGTTGACAAACAATAGTCCAGTACTAGTGGCAGATACATGTACATACAAGAAAACTTATTGATGCAGATGCATCAATGCCGGCGGAAACGTTTGTAGCTTATAATCTTCGTATTACAAGCCAATTATGTGTGCCACTGGTGAATACAGGTCACGATGCACCATTATCGTTGAAAAAAAACACACATCGATTTGTTTGTTTCCCGATTAAAGGTTTGACTAATGTAGTTCGCACAAGGACCCACCTGGGATGTGTGGGGTTAGCCGGAAGTTAAGTGCTTGATCGTAAAATGGGCACATGAACCGCATGTCAAACTAGGACTTTGTTCTCTGGTTGACGTATTAGGTCATTTCACATAGCCTGATGTAAGAGTTCGCGCTGTGGCATTATATGCGATACATCATCAAGCCACTACTTCTTTATTGATGTGTGTCATTGTAAATTAAGCCTAGATCGACTTTCTCTACACATCAATCCGATCCGCGTGTTTTACTGTTTCGAGTTTTTAGTAACTCGCAGTTCAATCTCAAACATTTTGCTGCAGACGTACACATGGTACAGGTGAATAACTTCATCATGTATGGTCATCGATTTGGTCTCTCAGCCATAATAAAATAGTACTAAAGAACATTTATTCGATGAATTCATTATAACAGAATTAATATTAATTTGTTAACCACGAACGGGTGATACAATCCTGTCGTTTTACGATCTAAAACTAGCTGGATCACTCAACGGCACGTCTGTGAAAGTATGGCTCGAGAAAACAGCTGTTACTCGTCCAATATCAAGATGGCGGCTCCCATGTTTAGCGAATTCAGAAATCCGGCGGCGCAGCGCCGCCGGAAATAAGTAGAACTATGAACATATCTATCCGCTAAATGCTCTGTTTTAGGAATGCTTCATTCATAAATTGATCAATCATATCTGATTCTGTCTTGGACAGCAAGACCACATCATCACATCAAATATATTGGTATAAGTCCTCACATCAAATATATTGGTAAAAGTCATCACCACAGATATACATAGATGTAAATATATTATGCCCGAGCACTATTCGAATCATTCGGTGTAAGTAAATAAATACAATGATGTCCAGAGTCACAGTTGATTACATACATGTATTCCAATTACAACACATATAAGGGAAGTGGGAAGAGGTGCCGACATACTGACAGAGCCACATGACTTCACAGTATAGTCTTCTGCTTAACTTAGTCTAAAGCACATACCAAGAATCTAACGATTTGTGATATCTGTTGTATCTCAGGTACGCTTTTATTGTACCTGTTCATGTGGCAACTTTGTATCTAAATACACAAAGACAATAGGGTCAAGTACATAAACATATGCAACTTAATTATCAGAATTGTACTGCTCATAAGCCAAAGTAGATTTATATTGAAGAACTACAGCTGTCAAAGAGTGAACACCTGGGGCTTGGTTGTTCAGCAGTATAATACTCCATCCAATTGCTTTTATACAGAGTGGGATTACAGGTCAGTTAGATACACTTGAATGTCAATAGAATGTAACCAAACAATCTGAATCTAATAATTCACTCAGAAGAAGTGAAATTTCCCACCATACAATTTGGGGTTGATCAAATGTATTAGAACAGGAAGTTTAAAAAGGTTCAAAATCATTCATATAATACATTATTTCTTCATTATTTCAAAGATTTAGAGGGTGAGCGAATATAGTAGACATCATGCATATAATCCCTTATTTCTTCGTTATTTCTATGATTTTAGGGTGTGATCCAATATATTAGAACAACCAAAACTTGTACTACTAATCTCATGAAAGCAAACAGTGTACATCATATACGTATCATGAAAAAGAGATGATATGTATCTTCTATCTGTTCCGTGCAATGTGTTGCAAGAGATACTTTCAAAAGTTTTGAACAGTGATTGTTTTAAAACAAAAACAAATATTATGGCAATGAAGAAATAAAAGGGTCCCAAAACTAGCTATTTGGCTAATATATTATTAAGTATAGTAATGTATATTTTTATTATGTAAATGAAACAGTCCCTACACAGTGCCAGTGCCTTTACTCATAAATGAGAAGAAATATTACAGAATTAAGACCACAAAGCAAGCTACTGGACATTCATCGCCCCTCCTTCTCTTGTGGGACCATGACCTCGGATCATCAGTTTCGAATTGAGTTATAGTATTCATGTCCTCCTCGTCGCTAGCCTCATCTTTATCTTTATAGTTATATTGTGTCCCAGATAATACATATGGATATACAACTATCTCGTATTTGTTATCTTTCCAGTTTTTTCCGTTTTTTTTTTCGATGAAGCCCTGGACTGTATAACAATGGGCATTTATTATGTAATTCACCACGAATTTACAGCATCCCATGTACAGGTCCCACTTGGTCTGGAGATGGTGGGGTTTCCTTTCAGGAACAATTCAACAAAGTGATTCTTCAAACGTTTTTTTTTTCATCTTCAAAATATCCATGTAAAATGGTAGAGGTGGAACCTTTTATGCGAAGATTCATATTAATATATCAAAATGTGTAGCATCTGACCAAAAGCTATCGTTTTGAGGGACATGGTATGAAATAATGCTCAATAGTATTTTCAAATCCACATGATGTACTCGACAGTAGTATACAAGGAGTCTTACAGCTACCTAGCGCCTCACTGCGCATGCGCAGAACTTGGTTTGCCTTGATAAGTGTGGATGTGCGCATGCGTGAGTGATGTGTGGTGGAGGTGGGTACAAAATGGCGGATACTTACCTTCCACCACACAACCCCACAGGCCGCCATTTTGTACCCACCTCCACCACACCAGTGCACTGACTGACACCGGTGGTGGAGGTGGGTACAAGATGGCGGCCTGTGTGGTTGTGTGGTGGGAGGTGAGTATCCGCCATTTTGTACCCACCTCCACCACCGGTGTCAGTCAGTGCACTGGTGTGGTGGAGGTGGGTACAAAATGGCGGCCTGTGTGGTTGTGTGGTGGCAGGTGAGTATCCGCCATTTTGTACCCACCTCATTTGACGTGGTGGGAGGTGGATACAAGATGGCGGCTTGGTTTTAAGGGGAGTGGGAGGTGAGTATCCACCATTTTGTACCCACCTCCAGTGAAAAACGTATAAAAGGAGTCGATTTTTAGGAAGGGGTGTATTCATTGCACTACTTTTGCGTAGCACTGTGACTTACCTGTCTGCCTGCCTGCCTGCCTGCCTGCCTGCCTGCCTGCCTGCCTGCTTGCTTCACCTCTAGTCAGTCATCCAACCAGTTTGCCTACTTGTATCAGCTGTGGAAGAACCATTTACTTTTTTCGATTTTACCAGTGCCAATTCACTAGACTATTACTCCGTAATAGTTTTTCACCAGCCCATAGTCATGGCGTCATCATCATTATTTTTAGTGAGGCTTGCAAAGTACCGTGTTCGTCTGATTGATGAGATGGAGCGTGTGGGTGACATGTGATTTCCTTATGGCGGAGGAAAACATACTCCTGGAACAGCGTGTCGAAGAAATCATGGCGGAGAAAACCTTTTCAGCACAAAACAAAGCTCTCATCGATGATGTACCGCACTTTACCTACTATGGATTTCTAGCCTTCGTGGCGGCGTTGAAGATCACGGGAAATGCCGAACTAGCAGATCTACTTGAAGCCGACGACGTTATACAAGATGATGATATCTTAGTGGTGGACACTACCGAAGAGCGTACAGCTAGCAAACGTACTAGCCCAGAGAGTACATCTGCTAAACGTGCTGGACGACCCAAACGGCCCCGTCTAACACCGTTAGTAATACCTGTGATTGAGGAGCCAGTAGTAGTACCCCAGCAAGTGCCTGTGAAACAAGAGTTAGAACTTCCTATGTCTGTCCAGGAGATCAACAATCTGATCCAAGAGGCTCACCAGGCAGCTCACACCGACATTTGGGAGCTCTCACCCTATTTAACGGTCAGTGTGAAAGACGAAGAAGTGCATTTTAATGCAGCGGGCTTTAACGACAGACCTGGTAAGCATATTGCCATGAACTTGGACACCTGGCAAAAACTGGAGACCCTTGATTACGCCATCGATGCGGTTATTCGTGACCAGGGAAATGACGAAGCGAAATTTCATGTAGGTGACGACATCTTTGTGAGTTGTGCTTATTTCAACGACCAGCTCCTGGTGCATATTCGAAAATGGCGAAAGCGGTTAGATACGCAAGAGCTTGTTGCTTGTCCTCAAGGTGTCACTTTGAAATTAACGGCCTGGCGGAAGTTGCAGAGTCTTGCCAGTACAATTCGTCAAACTCTGGCCTACCAGGTATCTAACTATATTTATGAGAAGTACATTGACACAGTCCTGCATCTCATCAGACCTCACATGAACACTCTTGTAGCCTCATACGCGAGCCTCACTGAAGCACTACAGGCTGTGACCGAGACGCAAATTGCTCTGGCAGTGGTAGCGGCTTGTCCTTCCAAAATCCCACGTGAAGAGATTGTGACGTACATCTATGTGCACCAAGGACAAAAAGATGATGATGAATTCAAAAAAGTCTTGTTGACGAACTATTGAGAACAAGTGTTGAAAAAACATTTACCATACACATTTATTGATCTGGAGAGCGTATAATTGTATTAAAAAAATTCAGAGTTTTTTCACTGTTAATTGTATTAAAAAAATTCAATACTCAGATATAATTGTATTAAATTCAATACCCTTGTGAATACGTTCATTGTGTGTTAATAAAAATAGTAGAAAATTAAAAAAAAAAAAAAAAAATGCTGGTTTGTGTTCATTTTATTGCTTGTTAGTGTTCATTCTTTTTTTAAATTGCGCACAAGGCCCATATGTCAACCCTACACCCAATCCATGAGATGCCCCTTCACCTAAGCTTCACATTGATACCTTACTCCATCCCATCGGTCCACTAGGGGCTCTCCTAGCTCCAAAAAGGCTATTTTCATACCTTTCGGCCGCTGCGCATGCGCAGAAGGCCGATATGTCAACCTCACACCTAGTCCCTTAGATAGCCCTTCACCTAAGCTTCAATTTGATACCTCACTCGACCCACTACCTCCAAAATAAAATAAATGAAAAAAAAAGATCGATCTTGAAGATCGATCTTTTAAAATAGCCTTTTTGGAGTTAGGGCAGCCCCTAGTGGTCCAATGGGGTCGAGTGAGGTATCAATGTGAAGCATTCATGAAATGCTTCAATTTGATACCTCACTCGACCCACTACCTCCAAAATAAAAATAAAAGAAAAAAAAGATCGATCTCGATCTTCAAAATAGCCTTTTTGGAGTTAGGGGAGCCCCTAGTGGTCCAATCGGGTCGAGTGAGGTATCAATGTGAAGCATTCAACGTCAGCTTCAATTTGATACTTCACTCGACCCACTACCTCAAAAATAAAAAAAATAAAGAAATTTTGACCTTGACGTGGTGAAGATGAAAATAAGGAGCTAAAAATTTTTTTGGCGCTTTTTTCGAGTGAGGTATCAAATTGAAGCTGACGTGAAGGAGCATCTGATGGACTGGGTATGGGATTGAATTAGGGTGATTCCGCGCATGCGCGGTGGTTAAAGGGTATAATTTTTTTCAGTAATTTCAAAAAATGGTAAAAAAAAAATTAAAATGTTTTTCTTTGGGGAGTAGCATGATGGGACTTGGTGTTATTTTTGTGTGCTTTTGATAGAAGTTTTCTCTTCCGGAAAGATGGGTTGGCCCTGAAAAGGGCCTTTGATAGTGTGACACGACACTTATATTCTCTTATATTCTCGGTATATTCTCTTCACCGCTCCCACATGCTTCCTGCATATGGGGCACTTTATTTTTAGATGGGACTCTCCGGCATCAACGCAGCGACACATGGCACCTTCACACGACAGTGTCACCCAACAATCTTTACACAGGTAAAGATGTCCACACGGTAACACGGCGTATAAGCTTTCCTCGTCGGTGCAGATACTACAGCGTGTTTTTTTCTCTTCTAGATGGCGTTCTTTCTTCTGTATGGCAATTTCCGCCTCCATTCCATTCATTGTCGTCTCCATTCCAACCATCGCTCCCCGCATGGCGATAATCTGTTCATTGAGGCGGCTTATCTCTACTTCGTGGCGGCATGGTTGTGGTGTTTCTGCAGCTGAAATCGTTGGAGTTTCGGCAGTTGTTGCAAGTCTATTTAATCCTGCATGGTCTTCAGCCGAAGTGGTTATACTTTGAGTGTCCACAGGCGACGTCATCGTGGTTGTTGTTGGAGGTCTACTAGTATTTAACCAGGGCAGCTCGCCGTCTTGTTCCCCACCATCCGTCACATCACTGTCGTCTTCTATGACTTCCATTCTGTTTATTTCTTGGTCCTGTTGTTCACTCAGCCTTCGGATCCGTCTACTCTCTTCTGCTCTCACATCTCGCCGGAGTTGTCCCGCAAGTTCTTCGGTACTGTGTAATAACGTGGCTTCGTCTTCAATAACCCTCTGAAAACTTGTGATGATCGTCAATCCTCCATCTTCTTCATGGCTAACCATCTCTCTGTGTTGTTCTGTAGCAGCAGCATTTCTCGGATCTCGAGTCGGATGGTGCGTAAACAGGGGTCGTCTTCTAAAACTCATGATTTGTATTGGTGAATAAATGTCAAAATACACGTTATTTATAGTCTAGTGGGATGGGAGGGAGGTGGATACAAAATGACGGCCATCCACAGGCCCCCATCTTGTTTCCCTCTCCCACACCGGCGTCAGTCAGTGCAAGATAGGCTGGCCCACTGTATAGTGATTGGGAGGTGGATACAACATGGCGGCCATCCACAGGCCGCCATCTTGTATGCATCTCCCACACCGGTGTCAGTCAGTGCAAGATAGGCTGGCCCACTGTATAGTGCTGCGTTACCCTTGTCCCAGCATTAAAATTTCCTATTATTTTTCGATAAAACCCGTTACAATTTTCAGGGAACTATTATACGACTGTCACCCATAGTCTACACGTTTTTTTAGTCAGGAAAATCAATTTATTTCCAATGTACCTGGTGTTTCATACTACTGTACACTAATTTTATGGATTTAAAATCACTAAAAATTAATAAAATAACCGTATAGTGTAGCGTTAGACTGTTAAATTTTTTTAAATACAATACACTGAATTGCCTGAGTGCAACTTGCAATAAAATTATAGGTGCGCTGACAGTTATTGTAAAATGACACCCGTTTTAAAATGGGAAAGAAACACAGATTGTCAGCGTCGTAAAAAATATATATCACACAGCTAGAGTGCTCTCGCTACGTTCCGCGTATTAGACTATAAATAGCGCAGTATTTTTTTAATTATTCACAAGTACCCAGTCATGGAGTCACTACCGCTGACTGAAATCAAGGATATTGATACATCCGACTTCTTCACCCATGATGAAAATCAAGTACAACTCTACGGCAATATCATTAATTTGGTAGATGACCAACCCTGGATAACTGATATAATGGCAGAATTATTTCCTCCACCCGGGAACCAGCCTGCCTCAACTTCAGCCATACCGGATGTTTTTCCAGCCGTCTACCCATGTTTTGACGAGATAGACTCCGAGTTAGAAAGGATGTTGAAACCACCACAAGCTAAAGAAAAAGACGAAACGGCACAAGAGGGAACCGCCGAAACAGAGGGAAGCCATGCAACCGATGCTACAGAAGAAGAAAGACCAGATGACAAGGCAGAGAACAGAGAACATTTAACCAAGAAGAAGAGGGTACAGGGAAGAAAAAACAGAAAAGATGTCAGGATGAATAGACAACAGGAGAGGCAAGACAGAAAAGATACAAGGCCCAAGAGAGAGAGGAAAATAAGCCCCCAAAAAATCTACGACGAGGTGTATTATGTTTGGGCGATCACCACTTCAACATTGGGCTGTAACACAGAACGTCAAAGCGCTTTATATTTACCCTGTGTGGAATGTAGTAATCAGTTTGCGAAGTTTGCCATTTCCCCTTGCGGTCACCAGGCATTGTGTCAAGTCTGCATCCATCGCCGGGCGCAAATACCTACCTGTGCAGAAGCCAACCGACCCCAACCGTGTGAATTATTACCTTTGACCTGTACCGTCTGCGCTGATAGAAGAGACCGACTACAGACCCCCTCAACGATGTAATGCCTTATTACATATAAAAAAAAACGTCCTTTTAAGGGCGCACTATCTTTTCCGAAAGAGAACTGCTAATCACGCACAAAAAAAATTAAACACGAGATCCCACACCTATAGCCCCTGTGTTCGTTGAAAATAAATTCCCGTTATTTATTCGGGCTATTATTTATCAAAATAAATTCCCTCCGATTATTTATTCGGGGTTAGTAACATGTTCCGGTTCAAAAATAAGAGTCCGTTATCGCGCGGACTGTGTATTAATTAAATTAATTAATGGGGGAGAGAGAAAAGAAAAAAAATCCTGTGTTTTATATATGAGAGAGATTAGTCCTGACAAGGACCTTTGATATAGGACAGGGATTGTTTTTTTTTGATGTAGTTTGCTAATAATAAAAAAAAGGGGTAATGTAGGACATCTGTGCTTTTTGAAATTGATGTGCCAGTTAGAAGCTTCCTCTCTCGGAAGGAATTGTTCGCCCTTAAAAGGGCGTTTATTATTTTTTATCCCTGTTTTTATTCAGGAGGGAGTAGCTTACTTCCCTGTAGTCCGGCCGCTCACATGGCCACTCACATGGAAATAACGGTACGGGCTGATGCCATCTTCTTCATTGATGTCGGGGTCAAGGGGGCGCCCATTGGTAAAGATGGCAGCAGCTATCGTGGGGGGAGGTTGTTCGAATACAATCAATGGCCTCTCGTCATCGTCATCCAGGCAGGAGGGGAGGTCTTGAAGTGGGAAGGGTGGTATTTCTTCCTTCTCCTCCTGCCGGGGCGCTGTACTGGTCGGTGACGCTGGGTGTGGCGGTGTTGCGCCATCCAAGAATATTTCTTGGCAGGCCAAATTCTCGAACCGATGTTCGGGCGCTGTTGTTGCCGCGGGAGGAGGGCTGCAATGCATGGCTTCCATGACTTGATGTAATTTATCGAACCAGTCCTCCTCGCCGATGGTCGAATGTGCGGCGATCAACAGCGCCCTCACATTGTTCGATGTCGTGTCCCTTCCTTCTGCTCCGTTGGTAAGTGTGGCCGCCCATCCTCTGAACTCGTTCCGCCAAAACCGTCTCACATATTTCTTCATGATTTGTGTTTTCCTCCTCGAAAGCTGGGTAGTGGTTCTCATTTTTGCTACTGTGGGTTTCATGTTGAAGGAAGTGAAAAAAATTTCGCAATGGGCCCGATGAATCTGGCCTCACTATATATAGCCAAAGCGCGGACGTGTGCGACGCCGTCTACCCTGTATTTTTGTCCGAAGAATGGGTGTGTGTTTCTTTCTGAATTATAAACGGCTGTCATTCTACAATAATGGTTAGCCCCCGTAGAATTTTTTAGTTCCAATTAAACTCAGATAAATCAGGGACTAGTATTAAAAATTTCAGCCGTCTAGCCCTTGACTACGCCATGATTTTATAATTTTTAGCGAGTTTTCGAGGCGTAATGTTCAAGTACGAAAGTACGGAAAAACCGGTACATTAAAAATAAATTAATTTTCTGGATTAAAAATATAGGAAGTCTATCACTTATCACTCTATACGAGTGCCCTGAAAATTCCAGCCCGTTTCTCCCAAGAGAACTGTAGAAAATGAAGAAAACATAGCCTTCGTTTACGGCAAGAAAACACAATCTACGCAGTTGCCGAGTCAATTTTGGTGTCAAACAGAGTTGCGGCCCCTTTTCTTATACAGGTTAAAAATGCAAAAGCGCATTTTACCAATTCATGCTATTTCGTAATTTATTAAATGTGTTTGTCGTATGAATTACATTGTTTTATTAAGGTAGCATTATGAAAAGGATGTGGGCTACCTATTTCAGTAATTGTTTCCGTGAATTAACGGTTCCTTAAATTTATAAGCTGTGTCATACGTACTAGGGGTACACACTTTATCATTTAAAAAAACCCTTCACGTACGTATAGCCTCTATTACCTATATAGTATGGCTTTGCAAGCATCGGGTTTGGCTCTCTCACAGCCCTATGGATTGTTCAGGTAATTATCAGGACTTGATATTCTAGCTCAGCAATGCTATAATTTTATTTTTATCCTAGTATTAGTCAAGACTATTAATTTATGCACTCGGGGAGCGTCTACAAAAATAATTGCATTGTTAATTTAATTATTTTCCCAGGGTATGCGTATTTTTTTATTTACAATTTTTACTCAAATTTAGCAAGAATCGATCTATATAAATTTTTGTCTGGCTAGTATTTTTGTCATTCCTCATTATGGCAGCACCGGGCAAAGAGCTCGCGTTCTTTCAAGTGACGTCGGAAGTGATTTTAATCGTGTACGATCATGAATTGCAGCTTATCAAGGAACAGCCTGAAGAAGTGAAATTACGTTTAAGCCTTGCCGGGTGGACGCTATTGACTCGCATGTTACAGGGCAAAGAACCCGAAGTAGATTTTATGCATGTCGGCGTCGGTGTTTACCTGCGGAGTGGCAGAGAGGATTCGTTTTTCCCGCGGTTAGAACAGTGTGGGGGTAGCGCTATTGTACTTTGGCCAGCATTATGGCAGGCGCTGAAAGCTATTATTACGGAAGTTCATGATCTACTGTACCCTGAATCGAATTCGATCGTTACCCGTACGCTGACCCCGGATTGTACCTTATTATTATATCCCGGACGCGTCGAGCTTATTGATGATGATTCGCGATGTTGGTGCACGCCAGAACCGGCGCGTGTGTCTTTAACCTCGGAAGGCTGGAATACCTTGAAACGTGTGTTATTCGGTCATCTCGATGGAGATAGTATACACCTGTGTGGCGATGTATACATTTTTCGGGGACCTTATTTTGCCCGACTTATCTGTCTCAAGCGAGGCGGATTTACGCTGGATCCCGATTTGTGGACGGCTTTGCAACAAATAGTTCCCGTCGTCGATAAAGTATTCGCTGCACACGAACTGCCTCTCACAGAATAGGTCCTGACCCTATAAATACAGGGGATGAGACAGAGTGTGTATCATTCATCGTTGGACATTGAGAGCAAGCATGTCAACCTACGTACGAGCCATCTTGTCTCTTACATCCAGTGTGAGGTTATACGTTTATGCAGATAAAGTCACCCTGGTGAAAGACGATGAAGCTATTTACTGGACGCCCGCTGAAATGCTATCGAAAACTACGGTGACGCTACAGCGAGATGGGTGGAGTAAATTTAAACGGGTGATGAGCGGTGAATTGGACCGAGATCTCATCCACCTGGACAATGCCATCTACGCATATTCCGTACCTCCCCTCTTCATACGTGTGGGCCGTTACCAAGAGCCTATGCAAAGTATCAGCCTAACTCCCTCTGTGTGGTCAGCCTTGAAGAAAATAGTGCCTATTGTGGACCAGTTGTTTATACCGGACGATCGATCACCTGAGCAATTAGCGTGGGTTCGTGCTATAGAAGACGCGTTCGCTGAACCTCATGAAAGACTACATGATGCAGAATTTCGTTTCTGTAAACCAGATACTACAGCCGGGGAAAAAAGGCCTATATCTAAAGAATGCACAGAGGCTAGAGTGTCAGTATCACCCGATGAAGAGAACCACACACACATGACGGGGACGAACGAAGAAGGAAAATAACAAGACCGTGATGGGGCGGTCGGGAAAAAAAAATACGTCTACAGTGATTAACAAAGTGTTAACCGATTTGTATTACAATCCGACGAGTCCAGCCGCCTATAGTGCTGTGGGGGCGCTAGCTCGAGCGGCCCATTCTCAAGGCATTAGTCGAACTGAAGTTCGAGACTGGTTAAAAACCCAAGATACCTATAGTTTACATCGAGCTGCCCGACGTCATTTTCGTCGTAACCGGGTGATCGTTGGCGGGATAGACGCGCAATGGCAGGCGGATTTAGTGGACATGAGTCGATTTGCACCTCAAAATGATGGACAACGGTACATATTGACCTGTATCGATATTTTATCCAAGTATGCCTGGGTACTTCCCATTCGCACCAAAATAGGAGAGAATCTCATAGGAGCGTTTCAGCAGATTTTCAAGACGGGGCGCAAACCTCTTTATTTACAAACGGATGAAGGCACAGAATTTCTCAACCGACCCTTTCAAGCCTTTCTTAAGAAAAAGAAGGTATTTTTCTTTCATACGTACAATGAGACGAAAGCTTCGGTAGTGGAACGCTTTAATCGTACCTTCAAAGGACGCATGTACAAGTATTTTACTGCTCAAAACACTCGACGCTACCTGGATGTATTACCTCAACTGGTCCAAGGCTACAATCGCGCCTATCATCGCAGTATCCAGCGAGCTCCCCGTGATGTGACAGAACGCAACGAACATCAAGTGCGTGCTACGCTGTACTCCTCCAGTCCACCACTCACGGCACCCCGTTACAAACGTGGAGATGTAGTGCGCATAAGTAAAGTGAAAGGACAATTTGAGAAAGGGTACTTACCGAACTGGAGTGACGAGCACTTTGTCATCGTTCGCCATAAACCTCGACAGCCCCACGTCTATCAACTGGAAGATCTACAAGGAGAGAGACTGCAAGGCACGTTTTACGAGGAAGAATTACAACCCATAGTGAAAACACCGAAAGACTACTACACGGTGGAAAAGATTTTGAAAACGGAGCGTCGACGTGGCATTCCCTATCATCTCGTCAAATGGCAAGGATGGCCTCGTTCGTTTAATTCCTGGGTGTCCGGCCGTGACATGAAACGTCTATAAATTCTAACCCCTATCACCATCTGCCTTCAGTGTAGGAATGTACCATGGATAGTACACGTCTACCCTTACTGTTAAGAACTCGAAAAGCACAAGTGGGTACTGTGTTGTGTCTAGTCGTGGTTCTGGGTACGTTATTTACAGGAGTATTCTACGATTTATCGTACGTGATATCCTGTTTCAACAACCTGCGTTCTCCATCATCCACCACCACCACGACCCCACTGCCTACACCAGCCAAGACGTCAAGGGTCCGTCACGTATCAACCCAGACATCCACCACATCGTCTACTCCAGCCATCACCACCAGGTTACCCCGCTACATCCAGCCACCTACCACGGCCCGTACGACTACGACTCCACATCATCCTCCATCATCAACCCTGAGAAGCGACGACCAGCCTTCCACTCCATTACTACCCTCTAGTACCACTACCACGCCGCTAAACATATTTGAAGTGGATCCTCGTGAATCACTACGTTTACCACCACAACGGTATCCATTCCACTACGACTCCCGGCGGTATCCACGACAACTGGGGTGGGCTTCTAAACGTCGAGTGCAAATCACCCAATAATAAACTATGGACCCGCGATGGCAACATCCTTTCACGTGCCTCATCGCTGGACCGACAGGGTCGGGAAAATCACATTTTGTTCAACGTCTCATCCAACACGGGTCAGCCCTGATTTCACCGCCTCTAGCTCGCATCCTGTGGTGTTATGGCGCTTGGCAGCCCGCGTATGAGGCACTGGCCCGTGTCCCAGGACTCACCTTAGTGGAAGGCTTACCGCCTGAAGATATACCCCAAGACACCTTGGTAGTGGTAGACGATCTCATGACGGAAACGGACAATCGAATCACCCGTCTCTTTACCAAAGGCAGCCATCATCGTCGGTTGAGCATCATCTACATCGTACAGAATCTCTTCAGTAAGAACAAAGAACACCGGAACATTAGTTTGAATGCTCAGTATGTGGTGTTATTCAAAAACCCCAGAGACGCGTCACAAATTACCCACCTGGCTCAACAGATGTACCCTAAAAACACGGCCTTTGTACGAGAAGCCTTTGAAGATGCGACCCAACCTGCGCATGGGTATCTACTCATCGACTTGAAACAAGACACGCCCTCACCCCTGCGATTGCGTACCCTGATTTTTCCCGGCGAGATACAGACGGTGTACACACCCAAATGAGTAAAGAGGATAAAAAAAGATAAAAGAAGAAGACAACGTCCTCTAGCCTTCATTCTTCATCATGTCTGCACGTGTACGCAAGCACGCGCCCGCTCTGCGCGTATTACGCAGCGCGCCCCCGGAGGTGGCCCGGGCCCTGGTGCGCGGCGCGGATCCCGACTTGGTACGGTGTTTGTGTGAAGTAGCCCATAATGTATTAAAAGGCAATGTTCCACTCAGTCCTCTGCAGAAAGGGAAATTGCAACGGCACAAGGCGGGTCTCCGAACGTTGGTCAAGAAAACGGGCAGTGTGAAGAAAAAGAAACAGGTGTTACAGCGAGGTGGATTTCTCGGCGCACTCCTCGCTCCCTTAGCCGCTACTGTACTGGGACCGTTACTCGGTTCCATCTTGGGACGCTAACAGCATGGACCATACGAAAAAAATGATGCTGGTCGAACCTCGACTGTTACAGAGTTTGCAATCCCCCTATCCCGTACCGGCCACAGTGCAACAACTCCAGTCTCTGGATGAAGAGATGAATAGTATACTGCAACGTCGACTCCCCGATCACGAGAAAATTCAACTCTACCATCATACGCTGAACCAGTACCAGACGTTTATGGATCAATATAGAGGGAGTAGTACTAGTACCCCACCACCACTACCTACCACGCCCACCACATCACCATCACTACCCTCACCTCAGCTGGAAGAGGAAGTGTTGTCCAGTGTGCCTAAAGCCTTCAAGACCAAGGCCCGTTTATTGTTGGACCGGGTGAAACAGCATGCCGATATGAGTTGGAATGCGGAAGGAAAACTGCTGATTCGAAACAAAGTGGTGCCGGGGTCTCATATGACCGATTTGATCAACGATATGGTCCGTTCTCGCAAACACTCTAATCCACCCGGCTGGGAAGTCTTTGCTCAGGGATTAAAAGACAGTCACATCCCTCAAGAATTGGTAGGAAATCCTAACCGTTGGGCCTTTATGCAGCAATCGAACACCCGACACCAACCTGCACCCTCCTCCTCTTCTTGGGACTCCATGCCACCGTCCAAAATACCACAACCACGACAGGGACGATCTAAGTCACCGCGACGATCACAACGACGAGGTAAGAAGGCGCCCAAGGGAGGCCCTTACTGGGAACCCTATTAACTCCTATAAAAACCCGGTGCAGAAGGCAGAACAACTCAGTCGTCGTCATGTTTTACCTGACGTTGCCCAGTAATAGTTCACTCGACGTGTTTCCTGACAACACCTTGACCAAGTATGTCACTCAATTACCCCAACCGTTACATTTACCGGGACGATGGGAATGTGGACTGGTGGATATTCAATACCCCTACTCATGGTACAACGTACAAGACCAAGAAGTATGGTACGAAGTGACCTACGAAGATAAAATCTACAGACTGATTCTCCCCCAAGGCCAATACGATACGCCGCAGAAGTTCATACAGGCTCTGAATGCCTTGATGGAGTACAAGACTTTAAAGGAGAGCGTGGCTGAAGCAACAACGCTGATAGCCTTACGCTTCAAGAGAAACATAGCCTTCGATGTCAACGTACACAACGAAAAGAGCTCTCTCATGCTGGCCCCTACCGTGAAAGTGAAACTCAGTCCTACACTACAGCAAATGTTAAGGCTGCCTCACAGCGTCTACAGGGGTGCCACCATTGTTAACGGTACCCATTTGATGGATATGAAAGTAGGTATGTACGGACTGTACGTCTACTCGGATGCCGTGGACAGCCATATTGTAGGTGATATGAACACACCTCTGTTACGAGTGGTGCCCATTAGCAAGACGTATGGCGAACAAGCCACCCACAGTTTCAACCCTATAATGTACCTACCCGTACGACATACCGATATCGAGACGATCACGGTGGATATAAGAGATGACACGGGACGCCCGATCCCATTCGAACGAGGAAAAGTGGTGCTGACACTTGCTTTCCAACAAACCCGCTCTCCTCACTTCGTATAATGTACGTACCTTACCAGTGCCATACGCCCAGCTATGCCGACTACTACAAGAAACAAACGGGAGGAAGCTTGCCCATGTTTAGCGGGGCACGCATGCAACGAGGTCACGGATTGGGAAACATACTGGGCAGCATTGTGAAAACATTTTTACCCATGGTGACACGGGGTGTCAAAGCGGTGGGGAAACAAGCGGTACGCAGTGGATTGCGCGTGGCCGGTGATGTGATGGAAGGCACAGCACCCCGACAAGCCTTCAAACGACGGGCTAAAGAAGCCGGGGGTGTGTTGATCGCCAAAGCCCTTAAAAGACAAAGCCCGACACAGCGAAGAGTCATTCGACGTCCAACACACCGACGACGCACACCCCAGAAGAGGAGAAGGACTAAGCCCCAGAAGAAGAAAAAGAGGAATAGTAGTAGGAGAGATATCTTCGCATAATGGCATTCATTCACTCCGAGTCGTGTCCGTCTACCAACAGTGAATTGGATTTGTGGACTATTCCACCCACCCAAACCAGTGTAGCCGAAGGACGTTGGGTAGAACATCGACCCCTGGCTAGCCTGACGGGAGTGGGGCCCGTAGAATTTACCATTGAAAACAAAGATACGGCCTACCTGGATTTAGCCCACACCTACTTGTACGTGAAAGCCAAAATAACGAACAAGGACGGGACGGACATAGCGGCCGATGTGAATGTAGCCCCGGTGAATCTTTGGCTGCACTCCCTGTTCCAACAGGTGGATATAAGTCTGAACGATAGACTCATCAGTACGTCCACCAATACGTATCCGTATCGAGCCTACATGGAGACGCTGTTGTCGTACGGCAGTGATGCCAAACAATCACACTTACAAGCTGCGCTGTACTACAGGGATACGCCCGGATACCAGAACAGCCTACTCGGTGCCAATAGTGGGTTCGCCAGACGCAAAAGAATGGCAGCCGCAAGCAAGTCCATCGATATGATGGGACGACTGCACGCCGATCTGTTCCTGCAAGACCGCTACATGATGAACGGTGTATCCATCAAGATCAAGTTGATCCGTTCCTTACCTATGTTCGCCTTAATGGCCGGTGGGCCGGGGGCTTTCGATTACAACATCGTCATTGAAGATGCAGCCCTGTTTGTCCGTACGGTAGATTTGCAACAGGGGGTGTTGCTGAGTCACATGCAAGCCTTATCGAAAAAAAAAGCCCTGTACCCCATCCGACGTGTACAGACCAAGGTGTTCTCTGTGCCAACAGGTACGATGATGGCCAACAGAGAAAATTTATTTCTAGGGGATCTGCCTAAACGTCTTACCCTGGCGTGTGTGACCAACACCGCATTCAATGGAAATTGGGCTGAGAATCCGTTCAAATTTCCACATTTCAACATCAACTTTGTGGCACTGCACGTGGCCGGCCATCAAATTCCAGCCCGACCATTACAACCGGACTTTAGAAACGAAAACTATGTGCGGACCTACCTGAACCTGTTTACAGCCACAGGACAAAACAACCAGGACGAAGGCAATACCATCAGTCGAAAAGACTTTAGCAATGGGTACACATTGTTCGCCTTTGACCTCACCCCCACCTTGGAACACGATCATCAACTGGCTTTACTGAAGAAAGGAAACCTACGGTTGGAACTGCGTTTCTCCACCCCTCTAATCCAAACCATTAACGTGATTTGCTACGCCGAGTTTGATAACGTCATCAGCGTGGATGAGCAAAGAAACGTGCTGTGTGACTTCTCCAGCTAACATGGATACAGAACAGCTGATGGACATACTTCAGCGAGATGCGAAGATCCCCTTTCGAGGTGTGTTTCCACGCAATGTGTTTCCCACCCACTCTACCACTCCAGCAGCCTACATCCTGAATACAGACCCGAGGAGTCGACCCGGTGAACATTGGATAGCTGTGTACGTGGACACCCAAGGCCAAGGCGAATACTTTGATTCCTACGGACTTGCACCCCTACATGCCGATTTGGTGAAATTCATGGACGTCTCTACTACAGAGTGGCGTTGGAATACTCAAAGATTACAAGGCCCCTTGAGTAGTGTGTGCGGACAGTACTGTGTGTTTTATCTCACTCACCGGAGTAGAGGACATTCTATGTCCACCATTGTACATATGTTTGATGATTATTGTCAAGCCGAAGACCGGGATGTCCTCGTCTATGACTGGACGGCCTCTCGTTTTAATGTGCATGCTCCATTTCTCTGGTTAACTTAAAAAAATGTACTGCGCGTGCGCAGACCACTTGTTTATTATTGTTATGACGTTGTTGTTCTGACGTTGAATAAAAGATGAAAAAACACAATGATGGGTTTTGACTTTCTCTTTTTATTTAAGTCAACAAGAAAGGATTAGACTCTATATACAAATAGAAATACAGGGTACAAATAGTAGGGTTAAGGTACAAAAAATTCTGTCAGGGGTAGGATTCGAACCTACGCCAGCTCTTCGCCGACCAGCACTTACGCACCGGCGCCTTAGACCACTCGGCCATCCTGACTTTTACATTTGTGTATCCACAGTTATAGTTCGACATTGTTTTTTACAAGTCCAAGTAAGTGGTGCTCACACCGTCGGCCAATACTTTTCGTTTGGGATAAAAGAAAGTAAAGGCGTCTCGTTGCTGGATATAGGTGCGCATCTGATGGTCCACGACCCGGAATCCTCTGTTAGTGCCACTGGCACTGGCCTGGCTTTGCAGCACGCCCAGGTAGAGAGCTTTGTCTATGTTGGGATCGCGCCGGCTCACTCCTTTGCAGCTAAACTTATCCTCTCCGTCTCCTCCGTAACAGTAGTAGGTCTTGGAGGAGAGCGCAATCATAGCATCCCCACTCCACTCCAGCTTGAAGAGCCCGGGTGTCCGCTTATCGTAGGTGTAGTGATCGCGTCGGGGTAGCCACTGGTCCCGTTCCGCCTCATATTGTGCCCGTAACTCGGGTTTGACGAGTGACTCCCAGTCCGGGTGGGAAACGGCCATGTAGGCCGAATCTGTGTCCATTTCCATGAGTTGCCAGTCTGAGGGATTAAAATACACACCCATAAAATCGTATATGAATTCCAGCATCCTCAGCTTGGCCACCTGGTAGACCATACATCCAATCTGCAGGGGTAAGTTGTACCGGATAGTCTTCTTGGCTGAAGTGACTTCATAGGTGTCGTCATCGATGACCTCCACGGATCGAAACAGAGGAGAATTCACTCTTTTGCGGGCTTGGGTAGTAGTACAAATGTTCACGTTGACGTGCTTATCCTGGTTCGTTACCGTTTTTCCGTAATAACCATTGCCAGTGAGCTTCCAAGATTCAGCGATGATGGCCTGACTCGGGTATTCATCACCTTGACGACGGGCCTTCGTCACGAGGTCTGCATTCTCGGCAAAACAAGCCTCAGGTACGTACTGTATTACCTGATATATTTGAGTAATTTCCAAACCGTGGTTCATGTACCACTGCAGTAAGGGGGTGCCCAGCAAGATTTTCTCGGCCCACATACTCCCAATCAACATGCGGCGAGGTTTAGGCAAACACTCGTGTTGCTCCGCATAGGCGCCCATGGTCTCTCCAATGTCAGCCCGACCCACCAGCGTGTTCTTGAAGATAGGCGGACACTGGGCGAAGAGGGGCTTGAGAGTGTCGGGAACATGCAAATCACATTCTACAAAGCCGTAGAGCTGTCCCGAACGAATGGCGTCCAACATCTGTGGCATACTGAGAAGTCGCCGACGACTCAAGGGGTACTCACGTTCTTTTAGGAACCGTTGTAAATGGGGCAGGGCCTTGCACATCGTGTGAAATTCACACTCCCACATCTCAATGAGATGGAAGCCTCGCTCTTTCACGTAATCTCCGTTGACCACTACTTCTTCCCGTAATTCTTGTGCCGATTTTCCACGTCGCTCATTGAAGCGTCCCGCGCTGAAATGACATTCGTGGCCGTGCCAGTAACAGCCATAAAACTGGAAAACGGTCGGTGTTCCTTTTACAAGGGCAAACCCATCGACGGGGAGTCGGCGATCTCCTATCCGCTTCTCTGTGGCGTTGGTCTGGTGACGTATATAAATCGCCCGTCGATAGGCTTCCCAGTCCAACCACTGGTCGGCGAGATGTTTGTACGGTGTCCGTTGCGGTGTAAAATGCCGACCTTCTGCCCACCAACGCGTATAATGCCCGCTGGGCATGGGTTGGGCGAGCGACCACAAGTACAAGGCATTCGCGTCAAACCCAATGATTTTGGCACACGGTTTCCCACTGGGGAGAGTAGTCACATCCTTCTCATGGTAGCGGTGAAAAATAAGGCTAGGGCCACCCACAATGTTCCGCTTCAAACAATCGTGCATGTCTGCATCTTTTCGTTGTATGAGTGAAAAGTACGTAGGACACTCTTGAAACAGATGGCGAAGCGCCAGACCGGGTAAACTTAAGCACTCCTTGAATATGTCCACATGCATTTGGCGACGAAAGAGTTGCACCATTTTCTCGGCCGCTTCGAGAAAGGGAACCACATCTAGGTTGTTATACCACACCAGGAAATCTCGCAACGTCTTCATGCTGTGGCAGTTCCACACTTGTTGGAGTTCGATGTAGGTGGCCTCCGGCAGAGCTTCCCCTTTCAGGTCATTGTAAAACGCTTGGCGGGGTGGCAACTGGGTGTCTTCTAAGCGGTCCAGGCTCGTCATATAGGTGTAAGGAAAGTAACCTTTGGTTTGTGCACAGTCATAGGCCTTGACCCACTGGTCATAGCTACAATTAGGAGCTAAATAGTTCCGTACATCGAGAAAATGCAGTGATGTGGTAGTGAGGGCCATGTGGTTGTTGATCTTTTTGATCACCGACTTGAGGGTATCGGACTGGGCCAAGTAAGGGTATAGAAATTCCTTCACCATGTTCAAGTCGTATCGCCCCGAATTGAAGCCGAGCACCGGTAACTGAGCTAGGTATTGTAGGAACCGTAACTTCAATTTTGCCGCATACGGTTTCGGTAAAGGGACATCCTGCGACTGCAGAGGCTGCGACTGGGATTCCGGCTCCGACTCGGACTCGGACTCTTCATCATCGGTGAACGCTACACCGGGTTCAGGAATGCGGTCGTCCAGCTGGGCCAGTACGTCCTCGAACTTGGCCACCAACAATTCCGTACTGGCCGCACTGACTTCCTCTAAATACTCCATCATACGGGTGATCAACTCATGGGATTCCCCCGTGGACACGAAACACACCGGAGCAGCGTCATAGCCAGGTACATTGGATGAAATGCTGACACTGAGGGGGATATGGCGCTGTGTCCACTGTGTTTTAGCCGAAAACAGGTCCATGGGCTCTAACAGGGCCTCAAAATCATAGCATGCCCGGAAGGGAAAATAACGGTCCTCCTCCGGTATCATCACACCCTCATCGGCCAGTTCCTGGAAAATAGTAGGTGCATTATGATACACTCCACCCGGATATACTCGCTTGACACTGTTGTCACAGGTTTTCTCGTGGCGATGTAAGTTGTAAGACTTTTTAAACACACGATGGCATTGGGCACAACTGAAAGACTGAGCGTACTGGCTCATATTGTAAATGAGGGAAAAATGACTCACGCCATTGTCATCGAACACATTGACTTTGATCGTAGCAGCATACCGTTCTGTTGATCGCCGAACCAATTCAGCCACAAATGTATCCTCCTCCTCGCATCGTAATCGATAAACAAAGATATTAATATCGAACAGTCTTTCCACGTCATCCAAATTCTTAAAGGGAACTCCACGGAAGTGCCGCTTATCCACATCTTGCTGCTCTAAATACTCCTCCCAATAGCCATCGGCCACTGTGTCACAACCCATGGGGTCACACTCGTCCAGATGCACGGCCAAACATCGAAACAGACATTTCCGGTCTTTGTAGGGCCCCTTTCGCCCTGCTGTTAATGCATACAGGCCTTTTCGATGAAACAACCACGGGGGAAGTAGTACAGGAGCACCGATCGGGTGATCTCGCATTTTCGTGATGAAAAATGTGACGTTAGTCACCATTTCCACCAACCATTGGGTATTGGGGCGTTGCAACTGGGCCCATTCCAATGGATCCAACGTAGTCAATTGGTCGATGAGGGGCTCCAGAGAAATAGCATCTGTGATGGTGAATGGCTGGTCAAACACATACGAATTATTACTCGGATAGAAATACCGCAGTTGGTGCGTGTTTTTGTGCCGTAAGATATACCCAAATGTCACATTCAATTTGAAGGCAGTACGCTGATCTTGGAAAATGTTCTCGGCGTAAGTAGGAAGAAGCGTGATGTCCTCCAAGCGAAAATTGTACAAATCCAAAAGACGACGGTCACGGTGATAACAATGGCGTATGGTAGCCCAGTGACGTTGATAAATGGCCCTCACACGCTCGTCTTCAGGCAAGACTTCAACCGGAGGTGCTGCTGGATCGTCTGGAAAATCTTCTCCACGTCTCATGCTTTTCGTCTCATACAAGCGGATAGGCAAGCAGGCAGGCAGGCAGGTAGGAGGCAGGCAGGCAGGTCAGGTAAGTCAAATTGAATACACCCCTTTCCCTAAAAATCGACTCCTTTTATACGTTTTTCACTGAGAAGGTGGGTACAAAATGGCGGATACTCACCTCCCACCACCCTTAAAACCAAGCCGCCATCTTGTACCCACCGGTGGAAGGTGGGTACAAAATGGCGGATACTCAGAACTTGGTTTGCCTTGATAAGTGTGGATGTGCGCATGCGTGAGTGATGTGTGGTGGAGGTGGGTACAAAATGGCGGATACTCACCTGCCACCACACAACCACACAGGCCGCCATTTTGTACCCACCTCCACCACACCAGTGCACTGACTGACACCGGTGGTGGAGGTGGGTACAAAATGGCGGATACTCACCTCCCACCACACAACCACACAGGCCGCCATCTTGTACCCACCTCCACCACCGGTGTCAGTCAGTGCACTGGTGTGGTGGAGGTGGGTACAAAATGGCGGCCTGTGGGGTTGTGTGGTGGAAGGTAAGTATCCGCCATTTTGTACCCACCTCCACCACACATCACTCACGCATGCGCACATCCACACTTATCAAGGCAAACCAAGTTCTGCGCATGCGCAGTGAGGCGTTAGGTAGCTGTAAGACTCCTTGTATACTACTCTCGACGAATTTCCCTTAATCTTCAGTTTTGTATTCAGATCAAGATTACATGGAATAATTTCATGTAGCAGAAAATAGTGCAATTCTTTTTATCTTACACTAAAAAATAGCACCACCGGAATTTCCCTTGAATTCATTCCATAACATGGTATGGAATATTCCTTAGCATGGTACGAAATATTCCGCTGGTGGTAAAGTCGGGGAATAAATTCCATAATAATTTTTCTCTTTGAAAATTCCACAGGTAAGCTACATTTGTGTCGATGGAGTTGTCTCCCCTAGTCTGGTTATTTCCAGCAGATTCATGCAGGCAACGGCAATCGACCACTGAATAATATTTACCGGACTCATCTTTCTTCGGGACGGAAGCAGTTTATTGCAAGCGGTGCAAAAAACATACACTTCTTAACAAGGATCACTTGGTCGAAATTTCAAAGCTGTGTGCGCTGGTGCAAAAGAAGTATTGCCTTTTTATCTTTATGTGCTTGTACAAAATAGCATTGTCTTTTTCTCTGCCTGCTGAAAGCAGTGTACAGGAACCGTGTAGTCCCCGGTTAAGCATGTTATCGGGCAGTGAATTGAATTACAATTTGCAGCGGAATAAAACAAGCGCTATATCTGCCGACCGTACAATCGCACTTTGATTATATGAAGCCGAAAGAACGAGGACATTCTGATTGTTGGCATTCTCTTATAAAACTCCAGTGAAATTTCGTTCAAGTAAGAGTGAAAATTCCTCCCACTCAAGCACTTGAGTGGAAGACTTCACCCAAGTTGAACGAATTCCACTCAGGTTGAGTGAGTCTAACTTGTGTGGAATTAACTTTACTCAACTTGAGTGGAATTAACTTTACGTGTAGTCCCCGGCTAAGCATGTTATCGAGCAGTGATTTGAATTACAATTTGCAGCGGAAAAGAACAAGCGCCATACCTGCCGACCGTATCGTCGGCGTTTGATTATACGAAGGCGAAAAAAAAAACGAGAACATTCTGATTGTTGGCATTCTATAATAAAACTCGAGTGAAATTTCGCTCAAGTAAGAGTGAAAATTCCTTCCACTCAACCACTTGAGTGGAAGACTTCACTCAAGTTGAGCGAATTCCACTCCAGTTGAGTGAGTTTAACTTGTGTGAATTAACTTTACTCCACTTCAGTGAGTTATCAACACAAACCTGGGCATAATTTTAGTGAATTTCACTCAACTTGAGTGGGATGAATTTCGAGTAATCTTTTACCTCAACTTTTTTAGAGTGCAGAGATTACGTTCATGGGTTAATGAATCGGGACTTATTTGATGGTCTGCAACCTGTAATCACATTGCATTTAATATATATCTTATGATTATTTGAGAAAATCATATATATAACTTGCCTTTTGATGATAGGAGAGTTGGGCATGAGAAATTCCTGACCACTGACCGCTAAGTTAAAATAAGTTCACAAGCCATCTGTCAGACGTTACTCTACATGGATCTATATAAACATCAGAAAATTGTATTTCGTTTGTAATCTACCAAACAACTCAGTGATCCTTCCATTTCCTAGAGTTATATACAGTGAAACCTGTGTAAAATGACCATGCTTGGGACCAGATCATAGTGTCGGTTTCTGGTTTATCAAGGTTAAAATACATGAAAGTTAAGTATTGGGACCACAGATAATGTAGGTATTTATTGACTGGTCGGTTTACCCAGGTGTCGGTATTCACAGGTTTCGCTGTATTTCTCACCAATATATTAACCAATTGATTGAATTTAATACCGGTATACATAGGCCATGTTAACTCGTCTTTCGGTCTAGACGAAAATAACCATCCATGTTCCCTGTTCCGTCCACTGGTTAGCCGCAATTGTATATCATGTCAGGCATAGCTTTCAGCTCCATTGCATTGTAAATATTGTAGCAGGTCAGGTGTGTTCAAATATTACCGATTTTGACTGTAAAACATGAACATATACCTCGTGCATTCACTTTAAAAATTAATCTTGTTACAGAAAATGAGATCCTGAATCGATAATAATTTACCTTATCAAACGAAAAATGTTAAGAAAAGTAAGAAACTCCCTCGGTAAGAGATTTTTATCTGAAGTAAATGATTCCTCAAGATTCTTTTTTATTAAGTTAATTTATAATAAATATTCTATAAGAATTTAATTTTCCCAGTGTTAGCATTCACCGTTTTTTCACTGATCATTATATTAAGATATAAATTTTCATTGATAAATAGGAAAAAATTATAGAGACATATTGCAGCTGATCAGCAAGCCTTTCAGTTAGATATAATCACATTTTGCCGTCTGTATTTTCTGAAACAGGACAAACTATATTTAGTCTCAAGCGCACAGTTTCTTAGAAAGCATGGGATTTGCAGGAAAAATATACGAATATATTGGTGTTATATTATGTTATGTTGACTAGACCAGATCACAATGGAGCAGTCCTGTTTGGGGTATTCCATTTTCAAAATGGCCGAGGACGACAGACCAGTGACAGGGTGAACTTGACATGCCATATATATGTCTGTCAACCGAATTTTCGATGAAGTCCTGAATTGTATATAGGCATTTACATGTGTTCTGTAATTCATCACGAATTTACAGCATCCCATGTACAGGCCCCACTTGGTCTGGTGGGCTTCTCTTCCAGTAACGATGCAACAAAATTTTCCTTCGAACGTTTTGCTCACCCCCCCCCCCCGTCTCCCGTCCCATGGGATAAACGATCGATATCGAGAAGACGCAAATCTATGTAAGAATTTTAGAAAAAAATCTGTTCCTTTGAGCACTTGTTGGATAATATAGTTTTTAATTATTTTAACAGATTTTCACGCTCATATAACATAGAAATGGCTTCAGCATTTCACTTAAACTCGTTGGTAAAGGCCATGAAACTGGGAATTTCATTTGTCGTAGAGCATCTACAAACGAAGAATTTAGCTAGAAGTATTAAAGAAGTAATTGGTAGTATAATGACTAGATTTATCTTCAAAATATCCATGTAAAATGATAGAGGTGGAACCGTTTACGCGAAGATTCATATTACTATATCAAAAATGTGTAGCATCTGACCAAAAGGTATCGTTTTAAGGACATCGTATGAAATAATGTTCAATATTATTTCAAATCCACATGATGTACACGACAAATTGCCCTTAATCTTCAGCTTTGTATTCAGATAAATATTACATGGAATAATTTCATGTAGCTGTATATAGTGCAATTGTTTTACCTTACACTAAAAAAAGAATCCTCAACATGTTATGGTATATTCCCCGACAATAGCACCAGCGGAATTTTCTTTGAATTCGTTGCATAACATGGTATGGAATATTCCTTAGCATGGTACGAAATATTTCGCTGGTGCTAAAGTCAGGAAATATTCCATAATTTGTTTTCTCAGTGAAAATTCCACAGGTGAGCTACATTTGTGTCGATGGAGTTGTCTGGTTATTTCCAGCAGATTTATACAATACAATACAATCTTTATTGCGCTACCTTTGTGAACAAAAGTGTGGCATACAAAAAGTCAACATGAAATGCAGTATATGAGTGACACATAAAAATATCCAAAAAAAACATTGTTTGGAAGTGTGCAACTGGGAGATATCTGGTGGCATTATTGTGCATCCATTCTTTTCATATACATGTTGTAAACTGCAGCAAAATTTGTTTAGAGTATTGGTTGTATGGATCTAGGATTGTGCTTATCGAAAAAATTTCTGGAGAGAGTGGACAGACTCTGGTGGGAGGGAGTGAAAGAGATCTCTTCTTAGTTCTGAATTATTTTTACAGCTGAGAAGGAAGTGGTTTTCAGTTTCCACTAAATTGTCATCGCATTGCTTGCACATTCGTTCGGACCTATGGATTCCATGATATCGTCCAGCTTCAATTTCTAGCTTATGGCTGCTAGTTCAACGTTTCGTGAGTGTTTTCCAATGGTTAGGGTTGGTAACAATATTCAGGTAGTTTTGTGTATCATATGTTTTGTATATTTGTGATAAGATTGTGAGTTTTCCAGAAGTTTTGTTTTCTTTTAATTCATTAACAAAGTAGTTTTGGTATTGTGCTTCCAGTTTTGATTCTAGTGTTTTGAAAGTGGAGTCTGTTTGAGTTTTGGACATGGGTGGAGTGAGATCAGGTAAGATGGTTTTAGTTTTCTGTATTAGTCTCTTGACTTAAGTCTCCCAGTTAAATTTGTTTTGTGAATTTGAATTAAAGTAGAGATGTGCATTTTTCAGTAGTTTATTGTTGGTGGTAGACACTCTATGGAAATACCTTATCAGTGATGTTGATATATCCAGAAATACTGGGGAAAGACCGAGTTCTGCTCGACAAGCAAGGGTTGATGTCTGTTTTGAAGTGTGCAGTGTGTATTTCGTAAACTTGATTTGCGTTTGTTCGTATGGCATCTTGTTGATTTTATTTACTTTTAACCAGTACTGATCATCTGACGTATTAAAGATTTTACACTTTAGACAGTTTAGTTTAATTTGTATGCAGGCAACGGCAACCGACCAATGAATAATGTTTACCTGACTGATTTCCTGAATCAATTCATACTTTCATCTTTGGGACGGTCATCTTCGGGATTTTCGTCTCTGGTTTATCAAAGTTGAAATACTTTAAATGTGGTTATTGGGACCATGGATAATGTCGATAGTTAGGGATTGGTCGGTTTACCCAGGTGTCGGTATTCACAGGTTTCACTGTATTTTTTACCAGTATATTAACCAATTGATTTAATTTAATACCGGTATACATAGGCCATGTTAACTCGTCTTTCGGTCTAGAAGAAAATAACCATCCATGTTCCCTGTTCCGACCACTGGTTAGTCGAATAGTATATCATGTCAGGCATAGCTTTCAGTTCCATTGCATTGTAAATATTGTAGCAGGTCAGGTGTATTCAAATAGTACCGATTCGAGCAATATCTAAAGCAATTCTTTCATATCAAACGAAAGGAGAATATACCTTAAACTTAATATTCTTTACTACGTCTCGTAAACACTGCTATTTCAACTCGCTGGAGTGTGAGGCTTGAGTTTTCTGTTGTTCCTGGTAAGTTTTTTTGGTGTTTTGTGCTTTGCTGCCTGATTTCCTATCCAAGCTCCCACAAAAAAAAGTTCTATTGAA
>JAVTVY010005691.1:0-38946 GCA_036873755.1 Hanleya hanleyi
CGTCCAGCCTTCGGAAGATAATGTCACACGGGCGGGCTCAGGTGAGCCCCAGCAACGGGAATCATCATCAATGAGATCGATGCGATCTGAATATATTATTAGGGTACACCCCGAGGTGAGTGTACGAGTCATGATCGATTGAGTGTGCGGATAGAGTACATCGTCCACGTCTGTAATGACAGTTTTCAGCGCCGCCCATAATGCTGGCCAAAGCACAATACCGTGACCGCCATACTGCTCTAACCGGGGGAAAAATGAAACTTCTCTACTCCGCCGTAGATACACATTCACACCGACAGGCATAAAATCGACTTCGGGTTCTTTGGATTGTAAGACACGTGTCAATTGCCTCCACCCGTCCAGGCTTAAAATTAATTTCACTTCGATCGGGTGCTCCTCGATAAGGTGTAATTCATGTTGATATACAATAAGAAGCACCTTAGACGTGACTTGAAAGAACGCGAGCTCTTTGCCCGGCGATGCCATACTGAACAATGATAAAAATATTAACCCGACACATGTATATAGAGCGATTCTATATTTTTCATTGTTAACCCTATCTGGCCTGGGGGTTAAAATAAAAAAATATCCCTGGGAAATTTAATTTGACACGGCAATTAATTTTTTAGACGCACCCCGAGTGCATCAATTAATAGTCTGGACTCATACGAAGATAAAAAATAAAACATTATCATGGTTAACTTCGAATATCAAGTGCTCATCATTATCCAAACCAGGCCTACCGCCGCTGTAAAAATAGTCAAATCAGGAGCAAATAAAAGGATAACTCTTACCTCCCAAACGTAATAAGGGGGCAAAACTCTGCAGTGACAAACTGCATTTTGAACGACCGAAAAACATGAGGAGAGGAGTTTGACTCGAATAATGAACAGGGACGCAACTCTGTTTTTGACCTCAATATTCAAGCGGGCCGGCCTAGAATATGCTCTCGCACCGTAAACCAGGCCCTGTTTTTTTCATTTTTCTACAGTTCTCATGAACGAAACGATCTGGAATTTTCAGGACACACGTATCGAGTGATAACTGAACGACTTCTTATATTTTTAACGAAGAAAATCATTTTAACGTTGGCTAGTATTATTAATACGAAACCTCTAGAGCTGTCATTTTACACAGCGCGTGACTTTGGAAAAATTGCTTCGTTTGGTGTTTTCTGACCGTCAACCCAGGCTCTGTTTTTATTCATTTTTCTACACTTCTTACGAACGAAACGGACTGGAATTTTCAGGGCACGCGTATCGGGTAATCAGGGCTAGACTGGCGCTATTTTTAATGCAGAAAATGAATTTATTTTTAATGGACCGGGTTTTCTGTATTTTCGTACCGGCTCCAAAACCCACTAAAAAATTAAAAAACATGACGTAAACAAGAGCTAGACGGTTGAAATTTTTAATACGAGCCCCTGATTTATGTGAGAAGAATTAGAACTAATAATTCTACGGGGGACTGACAGTTATTGTACACTAAGAACCGTTTATAAATTCAAAAGAAACACAACCCAGAGTTTATAGAATTTTTTCTATCTCACATTCTCGATTGCTATCGCACACGTCCGCGCGATGTGCATAAATACTCGCCCATCTGGAATAATTTTACCATAAAAATTTATTCAGCCTGAAGAAAAACACGAGAGAGAAAGATGAGCAACAGACGAGACCGACGAAGGATCAATCGATGGGTAGAGGTGGAGGGGGAGGCGGATATCCCGTATTTAACTCGGTACAAACAGCGCCAGATGATGAGAGAAATTAAAAGATTTTGGAAGACAGAATTCCGGGGCTGGGAGGCCATGCTGTTGGGGCAAGTGCTCGCCAACCAACCCACTACGGCCCAGAACGTAAGAACACTGCTGAACGCGGTCCGGACGACAGTAGATGAGGCGGGGTGGTTTCACCTTTTATCAAGGGTGATGAACCAGGCAAGACACACCACCCCGCCTCCGGAACTAGTGGTCCGGCCATTGCAACAACAACAGCCCGAAGACCTGTCAACCCCGCGAGTGATGAGGCCAGTCACCACTACCATCACGCCACATTTCCAGGTCCAGCAGCCCTTCTCGGCATCGCCACCGGCCCCCTTCCCGTTGCTGGATCTACCTACCCCGGAATTTGCCGACCCCCACCCTACCATTGCTCCAGCCGATTTCCTGGGCCGGGTCCAGCTATTAGAGGATTTATCGGATGAAGATGACGTGCCGATGATGAGGCGAATATACTCTCGTCAGCCGGAGGGCCACTTCACTGTGCGCCGGGAAGCCTACGGAGAGTAGACAGGCAAACTCTCTGGGGTGCGGGGAGTAGACAGGCAAACTCCCTGGTGAAGAAAACACCATATCAAATTGAACCAACTGTTCTTTTCAGAACAAACCAAATACTTCCGAGAGAGGAAGCTTTTTTAACTTGAGCACATCAATTAAAAGCACAGAATGTCCCACATTTTCCCTCTTTTCTTAGCAAACTACAGCATCCAAAAATACAACCCCTGGCCACTATCAACCGTTCTTGTGAGAACGAATCTCTTATATATACACAGGATTTATTTTTTCTTTTTTCTCTATCCCCCCTCATTAATTTAATATTACATAATCCGAGAGAGTATAACGGACTTTAAAATTTTTAAACCCCGGTATGAGGAAAATTTATTTTCATAAGCGTGGGGAATTTATTAAATTAATTTAATCTTACACATAGTCCGAGGGTATAAACGGACTTTATAAATTTTTTAAACCTCGGTATGAGAGCAAAATTTATTTGAACGAACACAGGGCTGTGATTCTCGTGTTAATTTTTTTGTGCATTTGTTAGAAGTTCCCTTTCGGAAAACATGGGTGGTTTTTAAAAAAACCTTTGGAATCTGTAGTAAATATAGCCATTTACTCCGTTGATTGGGCCGATATCCTATCATTACAGACAGGACAGGTTACATATAGTAATTGACACTGTACGGGTGTGTTGTGGAACGGTATACAGGTGGATACCCCGGCTCGACGGTGAATGCAATTTTCACAAAGTCCCTGGTGTCCACATGGTCCGACCGCGTACTTTGCAAACGGGTTCGCACATTCAACGCAGTGAATATATAATGCGCTTTTTCGTTCGGTGTAGCATCCTAATGTTGAAGTTGTAATGGCCCAGACATAATTTGCGGCGTCGTGGTAGTGCATTTTTTTTTTGGGCACTATTTTCTTGATCTTCTCCCCTGTTATTCGGTTGGGTGTTGTAGCCTTTCTTTGTTTCCGCTGTTGTAGCCTTTCTTTGTTTTGTCTTGCATCGTCTACCCTCTTCAAATCTTGGTCTTCTTCTGTTTTTCTTGAGTCTTTTTTTTTTTTCTCTGGTGTAGCCTCTTGTACCGTGTTGTCGTCGTCCTGTTTCAACAGCGTTGCTAGCAGGCTATCAATCTCGTCCATTTTTTGGGCTGGATTAACATCGGATGGGGCTGCAAGGTCGTGACTCGTTGTTTCTGCAGGATCTGTAGTAGTAGTTGCAGGATTGTTCCGGAGTGGTGAAGGTAGAAATATTTCCTTCATGATTTCTGCTATCCAGGGGTCGTCTTCTTCCAAATTAATGATACCGGGCAAGAGTTGATTCTCATCATTTGTGAACAAGTCTGCTGTATCAATACTCATGATTTCAGTACAGAGTAGTGGGTCCATGACTGGGTCCTCAAGTGTGAATAATTAAAAAATTCTGAGAGCTATTTATAGGGTAAAAGACGCTTTTTTTACGACAAAATATCTGTGTTTGTTTTCCAATTTTAAACAGCTTGTCATTTTATAATAATTGTGAACACACCCATATTTTTATTGGAAGTTGAACTGCGGCAATTGAGTGAATAGTATTAAATTTTTTTAACAGTCTAACGTTACACTAGGCGGTTATTTATTAATTTTAGTGATTTTAAACCCGTAAGGTTCGTGTAAGTTAGTATGAAAAACCCAGGTACAATGGAAAATAAATTGATTTTCCTGATTAAAAAAATTACGTGTAAACTATGGGTTAGTCTTATAATAGTGCCCTAAAAATTATAAAGATTTATCGAAAAAATAATAGGTAATTATGCTTGGGCAATGGTGACACAGCTCTCTATACAGTAGATCAATCTATCTTGCACTCACGCCGTCCGATTTTGCACTCAGTCACACCCGCCGCCATTTTGAAACGCACCTGCTACCAACAAGCCATCATTTTGGCAAAAATCCAAAGACCTCATTTGCATATTTTCAGGGATAACAGGCCGCCATCTTGAAACCGACTACCCCTAACCTACAAAAAACAGGCCGACATCTTGAAAATATGCAAATGAAGGCTGGGGATCGGGAAAGTGGAATGCTGGGGATCGGGAAAGTGAAATTGACCTTGACCACCATCTTGAAAACCGACTACCCCTAACATACAAAAAACAAGCCGCCATCTTGAAACACACACACACAGCCGACTATAAATAACGTGTATGTTGTTCACATTTATTAACAACTACACATCATGAGTTTAAGACGACGAGCCTTATTTACCCATCAACCTAGAGATCCAAGGAATAGGGGTACAGAAGAAGAACATAGCGAGATAATTACCCGGGAAGAAGATGGCAGACTGACTATTGTCTCCAGTTTTCAACGCGTTCTTGAAGATGTAACGAGGTTAATAAGTACAGAAGAAGAACTCGGGGAAAGTGAACAAGACAACAACAACAGAATGGAGGAGGACATACAACAAGAAGATAACCAGGACGACACCCGTGATAGAGAACTAGCCAGTGTATGGTTAACTACTAGACCTCCATCAACGACAACCACCACCTCGACTGCAGACACTGAAACAAGAGCACGATGCCGACACACAGATGAAATATCACGCCTCAACGAACAAATTATCGACATGAGGGGAGCGATGTTGGGAATGGAGACCACAATGACGGGATTGGAAGAGGAAATTGCCAGACAAAAGAAACTACGACATAATGAAGAAAAAATCAAACAATGTAGCATCTGCACGAATGAAGAAAGCTTATACGCGGTTCTACCCTGTGGACATCTGTGTATGTGCAAGGATTGCTGGATCCAACTGACGTGTGAAGGAGCCCTATGCCGATGCGTTGACGCCGGAGAGGTGCATTTCAAGATAAGATGTCCCATATGTCGAAAACATGTAGGAGGCGTGAAGCGAATATTCCGCGCTTAAAGTGTGTCGTATCACACTATCAAAGGCCCTTTTCAGGGCCAACCCATCTTGCCGAAAGAGAAACTTCTTTCATAAGCACACCAACTTAACATCAGCTCCAATCATGCTTTTTTCCCCCAAAAAAATAAATTTTTTTTTCCAAAAAAAAAATTTCGTACACAAGGTCAAAAATTTTTTTATATCGGTAGCGGGTCGAGTGAGGTATCATATTGAAGCTGACGTGAAATGCTTCACATTGATACCTCACTCGACCCGATTGGACCACTAGGGGCTGCCCTAACGCCAAACATCAATATCAACATCAATCAACATCAATCTTCTAAATACCTTTAGAGGTGCCCCTAGTGGACCAATCGGGTCGAGTCCGGTATCATTGTGAAGCATTTCACGTCAGCTTCAATTGGATACCTCACTCGATCCACTACCGCCAAAATAAAAAAAAAAAAAACAAAAAAACAAACTTCGTACACCAGATGTTGATATCGATGTGCAAAATAACCTTTTTGGCGTTAGAGGCGTCCCTAGTGGACCAATCGGGTCGAGTGAGGTATCAAATTGAAGGTGACGTGAAGGAGCATCTGATAGACTGGGTGTGGGCTTGAATTAGGGTAATTCTGCGCATGCGCGAAGATAATATGAAAAATATCAATCTTCAAAAATAGCCTGTTTGAGGTTAGAGGCGTCCCTAGTGGTGCAATCGGGTCGAATGAGGTATCAAATTGAAGGTAACGTGAAGGCGCATCTGATAGACTGGGTGTGGGTTGAACTATCAGCATTCTGCGCATGCGTAATCTTCAAACACCTTTTTTTGGAGTTAGAGGCACCCCTAGTGGCCCAATGGAGTCGAGTGAGGTATCAATCTGAAACATTTCACGTCAGCTTCAATTTGACACCTCACTCGACCCACTACCTGCAAAATAAAAATAATCCTCGCACACCAGGTTTTGTTATCGAACTGCAAAATAACCTTTTTGATGTTAGGGGCACCCCTAGTGGCCCGATGGAGCCGAGTGAGGTATCAATGTGAAGGTGAGATGAAGGGCCATCTGATGGACTGGTGTGGGTTGAACTATCAGCATTCTGCGCATGTGCAAGAATGGAAATAGACGTTTTTGGAGCTATTTGACTATTAAAAAAGGAAAAAAGAACACATTTTTTTCAATTTTCTACATATTTTTTTATTAACACACAATGAACGTATTCACAATTGAATTTAATACCAATTATATGTAAGTATTGAATTTTAAATACAATTAACAGTGAAAAAAACTCTGAATTTTTGTAATACAATGTCTCCAGATCAATACATGTTTTCCTTGTTCTCAATAGTTCTTCAACAAGACTTGTTTGAATTCATCATCATCTTTCCGTCCTTGGTGGGTATAGATGTACGTCACAACCTCTTCACGTGGAATTTTGGAAGGACAAGCCGCTACCACTGCCAGCATAATTTCCATCTCGGTCACAGCCTGTAGTGCTTCAGTGAGGTCCGCGTATGAGGCCACCAGAGTGTTCAGGTGAGGTCTGATGAGCTGCAGGACTGTCTCGATGTACTTCTCATCTATATAGGTCGACACCTGGTAGGTCAGAGTTTGCCTAATTGTACTGGCAAGACTCTGCAACTCCCGCCACGCTGTTAATTTCAATGTGACACCTTGAGGACAAGCCACCAGCTCTTGCGTATCTAAGCGTTTTCGCCATTTTCGAATATGAACGAGGAGCTGGTCATTGAAATAAGCACAACTCACATAGATGTCGTCAGCCACATGTAATTTCGCTTCGTCATTCCCCTGGTCACGAATAATCGCATCGATGGCGTAATCAAGGGCCTCCAGTTTTTGCCAGGTGTCCAAGTTCAGGGTAATATGTTTACCAGGTCTGTCATTAAAACCCGCTGAATTAAAATGCACTTCTGCATCTTTGACACTCACCGTCAAATAAGGTGAAAGCTCCCAAATGTCCTTGTGGGCTGTCTGGTGAGCCGCTTCGATCAGATTGTTGATCTCCTGGACAGACATAGGAAGTTGTTGTTTCACAGGCACTTGCTGGGGTACTACGACTGGCGCCTCAATCACTGGTATTACTAACGGTGTTAAACGGGGACGTTTGGGGCGGCCAGCGCGTTTAGCAGATGTAGTACTCTCTGGGGTAGTGTGCGTACGTTTGCTGGCTGTACGGGTAGTGTCCATCACTAAGATCTCTTCATCTTGTATAACGTCGTCGTCGGCTTCAAGTAAATGTGCTAGTTCAGCATTTCCCGTGATATTCAACGCCTCCACGAAGGCTAGAAATCCATAGTAGGTAAATTGCCGTACCTCATGGATGAGGGCTGTGTTTTGGGCTGAAGGGGTTTTCTCCGCCATGATTTCTTCGACACTCTGTTCCAGGAGTAGGTTTTCCTCCGCCATAAGGAAATCACATAATTCATCCACATGCTTCATCTCATCCATGAAACGAAGACGGTGCTTGTCAAGCCTCGCTAAAAATAATGATGATGACGTCATGACTATAGCTGGGTGGCTGGCTGGGTAGCTAGAGGTGAAGCAAGCAGGCAGGCTGACAGAGAGAGACAGGCAGGCTGGTCAAGTCAAGTAAGTCCCAGTAGTACGCAGAGTAATGCATTGAATACTAACCTTTCCCTAAAAATGGACTCCTTTTATAGCCCATTGAACCTCATTTGCATATTTTCAGCGGATCACAGGCCGCCATCTTGAAAAACGACCACCCCTCACACACAAAAAACAAGCCGCCATCTTGAACACGACCACACACACACACACACACAACAAACCACCCTCTTGAAAACGACCCCAAAGACCTCATTTGCATATTTTCAGGGACAACAAGGCCGCCATCTTGAAACCAACCACCCCTAACCTACAAAAAACAGGCCGCCATCTTGAAAACAGTGGGGAAAAACCCAGAGACCTCATTTGCATATTTTCAGGGGGACAACAGGCCGCCATCTTGAATCCGACCACCCCTAACCTACAAAAAACAGGCCGCCATCTTGAAAATATGCAAATGAGGAAGAGCGAAACAAGTGCAATTGACCGCACCTACAAAAACAGGCCGCCATCTTGAATCCGACCACCCCTAACCTAGAAAAAACAGGCCGCCATCTTGAAAATATGCAAATGAGGCGCGAAACAAGTGCAATTGGACGCACCTACAAAAACAAGCCGCCATCTTGAAGCCAACCACCCCTAACCTAGAAAAAACAAGCCGCCATCTTGAAAATATGCAAATGAGGACCGAAACAAGTGCAATGGGCCGCCATCTTGAAGCCGACCACCCCTAACCTAGAAAAAACAAGCCGCCATCTTGAATATACCCAATGCACCCAATGACCTCATTTGCATAAAACTCATTAACATAAACTCACGCATGCGCACACACATAGCCACGCCCACAAAATAATTTCTGCGCATGCGCAGTGAAGCGCATTGGCCCTTCAAAGCTCTTTCCCTACTACTTGCGTAACTACGGCTTTAGACCTCTCTTTTTCTGAGAGCGTAAATACGTACGTAACTTCATCAGACCATTTCCCTTTCCCCGGCGTATCTACGTAACTTCATCAGCCCTTTCCTCTTTTTCTCAGCGTAAATGTGTGCGTCCAGATATTGACCTCTCTTTTTCCGACAGCGTCACTGCGGTGATGGAGCTGAGCATAACCGCGTAACTTCGTTAGACCCATTCTCTTTTTGTCAGCGTAACTGCATAACTTCTTGTATAGACCTTTCTTTTCCTGACAGCGTAACTGCGTAACTCAATGCGATCATGGACCATCCTGTTAGCTCAGCTCACCAGACCCTTTCTCGTAACTGCGTAACTTCATCAGGCCCCCTATCTTTTTTCTAAACTGTGTGTAACTATTTCCTCAGCGGAAAGTCTAACTAACATACTCGCAAGAAAAGAGCACTGTAGACACTGTTAATGTCCAAACGCCCGTTAATGTCCAAATTGGACATTAACACGCAACGAGTGCGTGTTAATGTCCCACGTAGGACAATAAGACGCCAGCATGAATGTTATCGTCCAAACTTTGGACATTAGCGGTCGATATGTATCACTTCGACTGTTATTGTCCTAAAACAGTCCCGCCTCTGTTCCAAAATTTCATTGAGACCATTTAGCGCGCGCCTACAAGAAATGTGTTGATCGCGCGTCGTTTTGAAGAAACTGAAAGTACGTATGCAGCGTCAACCACCTCGCTGGGGGTCTAATAACACCCCAGCCACCAGTCAGATTTTTGGACCGGATTCGGGGCCTTCGCGCACATCGCCGGAAGTGACATCATATATAGTAAAATAGATGTTTAACGAAAATTTTGATTACTTTTCAAGTCTGCATAATACCTCCGTTGACCTAGCGTTAAAAAGAATTATCTGGAGATAATTTTCCCTGTTTATCTGGACAGAGCATATGAAAAGTAGTTCGCTCATGTGCAACACTAAAGGAGTCGTTTGGTCGGATTCAAACTGAACCGTGCGTTGGTTGGTTTCCCCTATACGTCATAGCAACGTAGTAAAGGTCAACTTCCGCTATTGGAGGCAGGGATGTTATTGGAGCCTGCGAAATGGAGCATGCGCTGTGGGGAGGTTGATGCAGCGTTCCATTTGGTAAGTTACCACAAGATATTGAATTAGTGAAAAAACGAACTACGGACTATGAACTTTTAATGAGCACAAGAAAGCATTGAAAAAACACCAAGACACAGCGAAATCGCTTTGCGAGACTACAACCTGTGTTAATACATCCATCTTGCACTACGAGGAATCGATATGACCACAGATATTGAATTAGTGAAAAAACGAACTACGGACTACGGAGTATGGACTGTTAATGAACACAAGAAAACATTTAAAAAACACCAAGACAGGACGAAATCGCTTTGTGAGACTACAGCCCATGTTCATATATCCATCTTACACTGCGAGGAATCGATATGACCACAAGATATTGAATTAGTAAAAAACGAACTACGGACTATGGACTGTTAGGACATTAAGACGCAACTTGTACATATTGAAAAAAAATCAGTTGCAGGTCGACCGCTAATGTCCAAATTTGCCCTAGGACAATAAGAGGCGGTTAATGTCCAAACTTAGGACATTAACACGCACTCGCTGCGTGTTAATGTCCAATTTGGACATTAACGGGCGTTTGGACATTAACAGTGTCTACAGAGCACATCGACCTCCAAGTGCAGTGTAAGCTGAAAAAGAGAGAAAGTATCTATTGCTGGAGTTACGCAGTTATACTGAGTAAAACAGAAAGTATAAATTGCCGGTGTTACGCAGTTACGCTGATAAAGAGAAAAGGTCTTTCGAAGTTACGCTGAGATAAAAGAAAGAATCTGTTAAAAACAAGTGGCCTTTATCAAAGGAAATGTTGTTTTATTTATAGGTGGCATTTATATCGGTTAAGCAGATGTTTCAGATTACATGCAAATACACATGTACTGTCAGTCAGTCATACATTGCTCAATGTCTATATATCATTTCTTGGTTTAACATACACAATACTCTGATTCTTTAACATTGTTCACTGACAGTAGCATTTCTAGGTTTGCAGTGCTTCATCCTGTCTCTCTACATAGCTCACCGGCTCCATAGCATTTCTCGGTTTAACAGATACAGTAAAGTATGTTTTTTACATCTGGTAGGAATCCCCTCCCTCCTTATGAGAAAGGACGGGCGTATGCATAAGTAAATGCCACATCACACCACCGAGGATGGAGAACAATATGTGATCCTTGCGAGGTCAGGCGGGTCGAATCTACTTACATGTTTGGGGGTACGTCCAAAACGACCAGGCCCGTAGGCTGGGGGGTTCGGGGGTGCGTACGCACCCCCCCGCAGAGCAGACCGAGTTCCGCTGCCGGGGAAAAAAAAATTCAGAGTGCACGGAAGGACCTTCATGCGGGCATCCATGGGCCAGGAGCGATTGACCTCCCTGGCATTGCTACACATTCAGTAGGAGAGGGTGGGGGCTCAGCCCCCCCCCCCTCCGCCCCCAGTTTCAACAAAAGCTGGGTGACTTTTTCATGATTTTGGTCCTAATGTGACCAGATAAACAGGCCGGTTTTTCCCCCCGCGGCGCTTCGCGCCGCCCTGTAGGCCAGGTTTTCACGGAGCGGTGACTTTGCACTGGAGGGTCACGTTGCTGTTTGGGTTAAATGCTCTGATTTGCTCATTCTTCTGTTCCGTTCACAATGACCAATAACTGTTTTAGATGTTAATTTACATAGAAATTGCATTCGCTTTATTGGACGATTATCTGCTTATCAAATTTAGAAATCAAAATTGCGTTCATATTATTTCTTTTTTTGTGTTCACATATTTCTCTTCAAACACGTCAGCGCTCTCCAACCCTCTGCTGAAATGTTACTTTCTTCGAGATCACTGCGTATAGTTCGAATTTTGGAAAGGAAAAAATACTTCTTTTACATTCAACTCAATTTTTCTTCTAAATGACGAGAAAAAATCACAAAAACAATTTCAAAATGCAGTTGATTATATAGTGATGATACGTCGTTTTGTATGCCGGAAATCGGCCAGAATGCGTCGACAGCCATCTAGGAGCGCGGAGCTTCCGGGGCCTAGGCGGCCCCTGGACCCTCGCCTGAAGTGCTATGAAAGTCGAGCCCCCCCCCCCACTTTTTGGGAGCTTCCGCCGGCGCTGTACATTGTTATTCTTAACGTGATCAAGTCTTTGCTGGTTGACATATTTTCTTTATGACAGATAGCGGCGAAATATACAGTAATAAACATGGACCAGTTCCTTGATAATAGGATGGCTCAATCGGAGGAATTGCTGGCGTGATTTATCCATCTCTTTACCAGATCGTTTAAGTGTGAACTGAAATGGCACAAATATATCGGCAGGCCGGTATGGAGGCTAACAATATCCCATATTAAGAGTGCAAGGACACTCTTCTCCAGATATCTCCAGAGGTAGGACACTCTTCACTCAATAAAAAGATAGGAAACGGGACACTTATCCCCACTCTTAGCCACCACACCGGAGTGAGGAGTTAATGATATAATAATCTTGATCAAAGGGGGTTTCCCATGGTTGAATACTATAACCATCTCCCAGTCGACAAGATTATCATTCACACAACGAGTCGATTATAGTCATATACTGAATTTATCAGTCGGAAAAAATGCAGTTGGCGGATGTCGAAAATATGCTGTCAAAATGCGCCAGAATGCGCCATATGGCATCTAAATTTTCAAAAAAAATCCGGGGGGCATGCCCCCGGACCCCCCTAACCGGGCTTCGCGCCTGCGGCGCTCGCATTAGGAGTTCCGCAATATGCTCTACCGAACCCTCCCGTTGCCAAACCAGCCTACGGGCTTGACGACGTAGAGGTACTGTCGGAGGTGCAGCCGGTCGTGAGTGTGGATCGTCAGGACTATTCACGCGAGGGCAAACCTGGGAAGCAGAGGGATTGGGGTCCATGACTGAAGCACTGTGGAAGTTACCCCTCCATGTCATAATGTCTTCTTCATCGTCGGTGGGAACCAGTTTTGGAGAATTCCCCACATAGAGATTTAAAGGCTCAAGGGGGAGTTCGTGGGATGGTGTGTCCTCTGGGAGTAGTAGTGTTAACGGGAATCGAGTCCTATTTCACCCGGATGTAAAAATGACGTCACTTCCGGTTTATGGGTAGCGCCATCTATACACTCTGGACGCAAGGGAGACAACTCGGACTAATGAGGAGGTGTGCTTGGCCGCCATCTTGAATTTTGTGGAAAAGGGGATGTATTCCTCTGCGGTGATGCGGTCTGGCGGTGATGCGGTCGCGGAAGAAAGCTTCCGCGGAGAAAAAGTAGTCCCTAGACTTGAAATACGCTGCATGGTCCGATTGGGTCGAGTGAGGTATCAAAGTGAAGCATTCGTGAAGGGGCATCTGATGGGCTGGGTGTGGGTTGAAATATCGGCATTCTGCGCATGCGCGGTGGCCAAAGGGTATGGAAATAGACGTTTTGGAGCTAGGGGAGCCCCTAATGGTCCAATGGGGTCATATGAGGTATCAATGTGAAGCATTCGTGAAGGGGCATCTGACTGGACTAGCGGCTCGGGCGTTGTCACCATTCTGCGCATGCGCAGACAGGGAATTGTGGGAAAATGGCGGATACGTTGACCGGAAAGACCCGAAGGTGAACGCCATTGTGGGGAAAAACCCCATGACACGGAGAGACACAGACAAGTCTGGACATGTCCATAGGGTCTACTGAAATTCGGGTCCCTTTCACCCGGATGTAATGACGTCACTTCCGGTTTATGGTGGAGGTCATGAGGAGGTGTGCGCAGGAGTGTTCTCAGTCAATCAGAAGCGAGTATTTTGACCCGGTGCATTATGGGACATATCCAAGATGGCGGCGTCCGCCTTCTGGTTCAAGATGGCGGCACGTCCGGTTTCGAAAACTGGCCATTTTGTCGGAATGTGGTCATCTAGTGTCGAAAACTGGACCCTGTATGGACGTACCCGGAAAGACCCGAAGGTGAGCGACATTGTGGAAAACCCCCACAGACAGGTTAGTACATGCATTCCTATGATGTTCACAGGTTACGCCCATTCACGAAGGGCCGTCACAGGGCGTAGTAGAAAAAAGCGCATTTCTAACCTTATTGACCTTATGGCGCAAGCGAGTATAACAAGTGCCACGCACGGTGTATAAAACCCTACCCAACAGGTACACTATAAAGCCACCTCTCTAACCGTTCGCTTTTCATTCCCCACCATGGCAGCGAGCGGAACAGAGCTTGCGTTATTCCAACTGACGTCCGACGTCTACCTCATCGTCAATGACGAACACCTGAGCTGGTCCAAGACGCACCGCAGAAGGTGAAGATTTTGTTATCGCTATCAGGCTGGACTCTATTGACACGATTGTTACAGGGAAAAGACCCCGAAAGGGATTTCATGCACGTGGAAGTCGGCGTGCACATACGCACTGCTGGAGAGGATTCCCTTTTTCCCCGGTTGGAACAGAGTGGAGGTACCTATATCACACTCTGTCCACCCTTATGGATGGCACTGAAAGATGTACTCCCCGAGGTGGATGACTTACTACACCCCGAGGTGAAAGAAGGGACTGTGGCTACCCGGAGGCTTACACCTGGCTGCACCCTATTGTTTTACCCCAAACGAGTGGACCTCATCGATAGCGGACTTAGGTGTTGGTGTACGCCTGAACCCAAAGCGCACGTCTCTTTGTCACCGGAAGGATGGACTACCTTGAAACGGGTGTTGTTGGGTGACCTGCACGGTGATAGCATTCACCTGTGTGACGACGTCTACATTTTCTGCGGTCCCTTTTTCGCTCGACTCCTCTGTCTGAACGACGGTGGTTTTACCCTGGACCCCGATCTATGGACGGCTTTGGAACAAGTAGTCCCCATTGTCGGTAAGGTACTATCTCTATAGGAGCCACATAACCCATCAGAATAGTACGTATCACGGACTACACCCGTAGAGCTACATCTAGGCGCGCATGTGTGACATGGTCTATAAAACACGTCTCTGGATCCACACACTTCATTTCTACGGTTGCAGAGCCATGACGGAGATCCAGCCCTATGCGACTCGCATTTTACAGCATGCCACCGTGGTTAATTCACTCACGGGTTACCGAGCAGTGGTCCGGTCCATGTTTGCAGATGGCGACGACAACGAGGGGCGACGCCAGATCCTGAACGAGTTCACAGAAGCGGTCCTCGACAGACAGAGTGCACTCGATGGAGAGGTGTGCCATCACTCACCACTACTGGACTATGACAGCCATCCTTGATGCTCGGCCTATGGACCACGAGCGCTCACGCCGGAACCAGCGACGGCTGGCTGGCCTCACAATAGTCTGTGCCCTATTGACCCTGGCGCTGTGGTATTGACAGTGGGACCTCACAATAAATACGAGGGTCATACAGAGTGTGTGTCATTCACCGTTCGTCATTGGATCAAGCATGTCACCAGTCCTACGAGCTATCCTTCCACTTACACCCCGGGTGGGGTTACACGTCTATGAAGATAAAGTCACCCTCGTGGAAGACCGTGGAGATGTTTGCTGGTCGCCCGCTGAGACCGTATCGAATACGGTTACGCTACACCGTGACGGCTGGACCAAATTTAAACGGGTGTTGAGCGGCGAGCTCGATGGACACCTCATCCACATAGACAATGCCATCTACGTACACCGTGGACCCTTCTTCCCACGCCTGGGCCGCTACCAAGACCCTACGCGAGGCTTCACCCTAGACCCCGATCTGTGGACAGCCTTCGAGAAAGTGGTGCCTATCGTGGACCAGCTGTTTACACCGGACGAGCGGTCATCAGACGAGTTGTAGTGGGCTCGTGCCCTGAGAGAAGCAGCGGCAGAACCCAATGAACAAATGTCTAGTCATGAACCAGACGACGATGCCATTGATTATCCGGCTAGACTCAGTCAGCCCAGTAACATGACCACCCAATCCTTTGATCTCACGGGGTTCTCCCTATAAATACGAGAGACAGTCAAATCTGGTACCATTCACGTACTGACCATGACGGAGCATATAATACGGGCGTATCTCAGCTTGACCCCCGAGGTTTTCCTGCACGTGTATATCATGGAGGAGGTGGGAGACATCTGTGATGAGGACCCTACACAACCGTGCCCGGCCCACATCCGTCTGTCCCGGGAGGGGTGGACCAAATTCAAATGGGTGTTGTCTGGTGAACTGGACGGCGACCTCATTCACTTGTATCACGATGTGTACATCCGACGCGGCCCTTTCTTTGCTCAATTGGCTCGGCTAGATGGGGGTACAGTGCATTTTACCCTTCACCCTGATCTATGGTCTGCATTGGAAGATGCCGTGGTAGATGTGGATCAAGTGGTTATCAAGCGGTCATCAGACGAGTTGGACTGGTCATTTACCATGGACACTGTGGAAGCCAACGAAGAAAATCAGAAAGAAACTCCGGCCCCAAGGTATACCCGTTATAAATAAACGATAGAGCCAGGGTCCATCATCATTTGTCACCATGAAGCGCTGGGAGAAGGTGTGGGATAACTTATACTACAGTCCCGACAGTCCGGCGGCCTATAGTGCATTGTCGGCTCTCTATCGAGCGGCCAAACCCCAGGAGATACAACGTGCCCAAGTCCGAGATTGGTTAAGGAAACAAGACACCTATACCTTACATCGATCTGTCCGTCGCCATTTTCTACGGAACCGGGTCATCGTGGGAGGAATAGATGCCCAGTGGCAAGCGGATTTGGTCGATATGAGCGCCTTTGCCAAACACAACGATGGGAATCGGTATATCTTGACGTGCATCGATATCCTATCCATGTATGCGTGGGTGGTACCCATCCGGACGAAAACGGGGGCGAATCTCATAGCGGCGTTCAAAGACATCTTCAAGACCGGGCGCAAACCTTTGTATTTGCAAACCGACGAAGGCACGGAATTCCTCAACAGACCGTTCCAACAGTTTCTGAAAGCCCAAAAGGTGTTTTTCTTCCATACGTACAACAAGACCAAGGCTTCCGTGGTGGAAAGGTTAAACAGGACATTCAAAGGCCGCATGTATAAATATTTCACCTATAAGAATACAAGGCGGTACATCGATGTTCTCCCGAAACTTGTGAGTGGTTACAATTGAGCCTATCACCGGAGTATAAAGAGAGCCCCCATTACCGTGACCCAACGCAATGAAGCCCAAGTCCGGCGTGTCTTGTACCCCAGACAATCGCAGCGAACGACGAAGGCGGTGTACAAGGTCGGGCACCCTGTACGGATCAGTAAAGTCAAAGGTCAATTTGAGAAAAGTTACTTGCCCAACTGGAGCGATGAGCACTTCCTGATTAAACGGCGCCTACCCCGACAGCAGCGAGTCTATGAACTGGAAGATCTTCAAGGGGAACCGTTGCTAGGGACGTTTTACGAGACGGAATTACAGCCTGTCGTAAAAACAAAGCAAGACTACTACACGGTGGAGCAGATTTTGAAAACGGAACGTCGACGTGGCAAACTGTTTCATTTCGTCAAATGGCAAGGCTGGCCCAGTTCCTTCAATTCCTGGGTCGCTGCCAACCAGGTGAAACGACTATAAAGCCAGACATCACTGCCGTCATCCTTCATTCCACGTTCGACCACAGTGCTATGGACAAACAGCAGCTGCCTCTGAACACAGCGTCTCCCAAAACGCGCAAAGCGCAAGTGGGCTTTGTGGTGATAGTGCTAACCCTGCTGAGTGTGTTGTACGGAGGTGTGTTTTACGACGTAGCCTATGTCAGCACGCTACTTAACCAACTGAGAACACCAGCCATCAGTGAAACCAGTCTACAGATAGCACCAGTCAACCCCGTATCGAGCCCAGTCACCACCACACCCGTGTACAAGCCACGTCGAGCTCCACACCAAGCTCAACATCTACACCAAGTACACCAAGTACGTCTGAAGACCCACCGGATTTCATCCCTCACAGTGAACAGACAACGACGACCGACGTTGTACCCACCACCATCATCACTCGCAGTGAACAGACAACGACGACCGACGTTGTACCTACCACCACCACTCCAGTTCACTCGTACGAAATTTACAAGAGCGGGTTACCACGACAGCGGATACACCTCGAACAATGGACCCTCGGTGGCAGCATCCCTTCACTTGCGTCATCGCAGGACCGACGGGCTCCGGCAAAACGCACTTCGTTCGGAAGCTCATTCAACACGCCGACAGCATGATCACTCCACCCATTGCCCGAGTCGTGTGGTGTTACGGAGAATGGCAGGCAGCGTATGCAGCAATGCCCCACATCACGTTCGTGGAAGGCCTACCCAACCTGGCCGATTTGGAACCCGACACCTTGGTGGTTCTGGATGATCTCATGGCGGAGACGGATGCACGGGTCACCCAACTCTTTACCAAAGGCAGCCATCATCGACGGCTCAGCATCATCTACATTGTGCAGAATCTGTTCAGTAAAAACAAAGAACATCGGAACATCAGCTTAAATGCCCACTACCTGGTGGTCTTCAAAAACCCGAGAGATACCACTCAACTGCTGCACCTGGCGAGACAGATGTATCCCGGTCGCACACCGTTTGCGTTGGAAGCCTTCAAAGATGTGACAACCCCTCAGCACGGGTATATGCTCTTCGACCTCAAGCAAGCCACCCCCGACCACCTTCGACTACGGACCGGCATCTTTCCCGGAGAGACCCACCACGTGTACTTGCAAAAATAATGTAAACACATCCACACTGGCGCCCCCAGCTGGAGTGTGTGTGTTTGATGATGGAGATAATAAAAAGAATGAATACCACAGCATGGTTGACTTTGTCTCTGTTCTCTGAGGTGGATAAAAAGGGCAGAGTTGTGGGTTCTGGCATTAGTTGTATATGATGTCTGCGCGAGTACGGAAGCACGCCCCGACGTTCCGTGTATTGAAGACGGCCCCACCCGAGTTGGTCCGAACCATTGTACGCGGTGCGGACCCTGACCTTGTACGCTGTCTGTGCGAGATCAGGTACAACCTGTTAAAAGGCAACGTACCACTGACTCCGGCTCAGAAGACCAAGTTGGCCAAGCATAAGACAGGTCTCCGAACCCTAGTCCAGAAGCGGGTCCCTCAAACACAAAAGAAAAAGGTGTTACAGAAAGGCGGCTTTCTCGGGGCCATCTTAGCACCGTTGGCCGCTTCCGTGTTGGGTCCAGTATTGGGTGGACTCTTCGGCCGACAATGAACCACACGAAAAAATGGTCCTCGTCGAACCACGATTCCTTCAAAACCTCCAATCGCCCTACCCTGTTCCACCTACGGTGAAGACCATAAACACCCTCGATGGAGAGATGCAACAGATCTTACAGAGACCGGGGTTAAGCGACAGTGAGAAAGTACAACGGTACAATGAGACGCTTCAACGGTACATGACGTTCATGGACCAATACAAAACCCTCTCTACCCCACCACCACCACCACCACCACCACCACGTGACACACCGCCGACCTCAGCACAGCTCCAACAGCCGCCATTACCAGGGGTACCACCCACAGCCCCACAGTGGGTGGAAGACGAAGTGCTGAAGAGTGTACCTGCATCGTTCAAGAAACAAGTTGGACTGGTATTACAACGGATGAAACAGAATCCTAACATGACTTGGAATGATAAAGGCGAACTAATGGTACAGAATCAGGTGGTTCCCGGCACCCACATGACGGATTTAGTGAATGACCTGATGCGTAAACGCAGGTCGCACACGGATCCTCGAGGATGGGAGGTGTTCGCTGAAGGCTTGAAAGACATGCATGTACCACAGGAATTGGTGGGGAACCCCCACCGCTGGGCCTTTATGCAGCGAACCCAGCAATGGCCAAGTGGCCCACTACCTTCTTGGGAATCCGAATGGGAACCGGAGTCACCCCCCAAAACACCACCACAACAACGGGCACCTTCTTTTCAGACCTTTAAAAAACCATCCTTGATCAGGACACCCCACATCTCCAGAGCCGTAACACGTAGCAAGTCAACGCGACGAACACGACGCCGGACACAACCGCCCAAGGCCTGGAACACCTATTAAAACCAACAGCAGCAGCAGGACAGCTCAGTCGCCATGTTTTACCTCACCCTACCCAGTAACAGTTCGCTGGATGTGTTTCCCGACAACACCTTGGCCAAGTACGTCACCCAGTTATCGCAACCGTTGCATTTACCTGGGCGGTGGGAATGTGGCCTCGTGGATATCCAATACCCTTACTCGTGGTACAACGTGCGAGCCAATGAAGTGTGGTACGAGGTGACCTACGAAGGAAAAGACACCCGACTCACCCTCTCCGAAGGCCAATACGATACTCCCAAGGAGTTCATGGGTGGGCTGTCAAGACTGTTGCATTATAAGGCTCTACGGGAGGTCACGGATACTTCAAGACCCATCAAAGACTATCCCTTCAAGAATCACGTGGACTTCGATTACAACGCACACAACGACAAGGCACAGCTTATCGTGACCACCAACGCGAGTGTCGTACTGAGTCCTATCCTACAGCAAATGCTGGGTTTGATCTACGGACGTTCGCTGGTCCCACCGCCCACCAAGGCGAGATCCCGATGGATATGAAGTCGGGTATGTACGGACTCTACGTCTACTCGGACGTGGTGGACAACCACATCGTGGGCGATATCAACACACCTCTGTTACGGGTGGTGCCCATTAAAAAGTTGTATGGAGATCAAGTCACCCACAGTTTCACTCACATGCTCTACCTACCCCTACGACAAACCCACATCAACACGATCACGGTGGATATAAGAGATGACACGGGACGACCGGTGGCATTCGAACGCGGGAAAGTGGTGCTGACACTTCATTTTCGACAAGCACGTGCTCCCCACTTTGTATAATGAAGGTGCCTTACGAGTGCGATGCACGCAGCTATATGGACTATTATGCCCAACAGGCCGGCGGTGGCCTTCCGGTCTTTAGTGGTGCACGCAGGCAACGAGGACATGGACTGGGGAACATACTCGGAAGCATCGTCAAAACGTTCCTGCCCTTGGAGACGCGTGGGGTGAAAGCAATCGGCAAACAAGCGATACGCAGTGGACTGCAAGTCGCCGGTGATGTCTTGGGGGGTACGGCACCCAAAGAAGCCTTGAAACGGCGGGCCAAAGAAGCAGGAGGCGTCTTGATGGCCAAAGCACAACGCACCGTAGGGAATAAAAGACCTGCACCACCGAGACCACGCACCAGTCGACGACCGACCCAGCGACGATGCACATCGAAGACCCAAGATATCTTTTCTTAAAACATGTCCTTGATCCACGCCGAGACCTGCCCCTCCACCAACAGTGAATTTGATTTGTGGACCGTCACCAGTGCCGAACAAGGATTATGGGTGGAGCATCTCCCGCTCTCCAGCATCAACGCAACAGGGCCCATCGAGTTCACCATCAGTAATGCGGATACGGCCGATGTGGATTTAGCCCATACATACTTGTATGTGAAAGCCAAGATCGTCAATGGAGATGACTCCAGAATCGTGGACCAAGCAACCGTGGGCCCGACGAATCTCTGGCTGCACTCGATGTTTCAACAGGTGGATATATTTCTCAGCGACAAACTCATCAGTGACTCGACCAACACGTACCCCTATCGAGCCTACATCGAGACGCTGTTGTCGCATGGGCGAGAGGCTAAAAAATCTCAACTGACAGCCGCTTTATTCTACCAGGACAAAGCCGAGCACATGGGCACAGAGAACGACAATACGGGATATAGCAAACGGAAGGCTTTGACCGCGAACGGGGTCTCGGTGGATCTCATGGGTCGACTGCACGCAGACATGTTCATGCAAGATCGGTACCTATTGAACAAGATCCCCATCAAAATCCGACTGATACGGGCGCCTCCGACCTTCGCCTTGATGGCCACTAACGTAGAGGGGCATGCAGCTGACTATAAGATTGTCATCCAAGACGCAGTCCTGTATGTCCGAAAAGTGAAACCGAATCCAGCCGTTCAATTGGGACACCTCAAAGCCTTGGAAATAAAACCAGCCCAGTACCCTATCCGACGTGTGCAAACCAAAGTGTTCTCTGTGTCTGCTGGAAATATGAGCGCCAACAAAGAAAATCTGTTCCTGCCCAAGCGATTGATCCTGGCCTGTGTGGAAAATACCAGTTTCAGCGGAGCCTACCCAGAGAACCCGTTTGACTTTAAACATTTCGGCATCAATTTTGTGGCCCTGCATGTGGATGGACAACAGGTCCCAGCCACGGCCTTAACACCGAACTTTGGGCGCGCGAATTTCATTCGAGCCTATCAGAGCCTGTTTACAGCCACCGGTCAAATCAACCAGGACGAAGGGAATTTATCAGTCGGGAGGACTACGGGAACGGATACACGTTGTTCTGTTTCGATTTGACCCCCACCTTAGAGAACGATCATCAGCTGGCCCTCGCCAAGCAAGGCAATTTACGGTTGGAAATCCACTTTCAACGAGCCCTCCGGAGCACCGTCAATGTGATCTGCTACGCCGAGTTTGACAAGATCATTCAAGTGGACAAGGCGCGCAACGTCCTGTGTGACTTCTCCACCTAACATGGATACAGACCAGATAACCACCGTGCTGGAGAATGACCCAGAGACACGTATGGTCTTTCAAGGGGTGTTCGCCCGAGATGTGCTCCCATTAGACCGTATGTATCCTGCTGCTTACGTTCTCAACACGGACCCGATGGATCGGCCCGGTGAACATTGGGTGGGCGTGTACTTGACAGAACAGCAGGGCGAATACTTTGACCCGTACGGCCTGTCACCCCTCCATCCCGATTTAACAGACTTCATGGATCAAGGCACAGAGACGTGGTGTTGGAACAGTCAAACGTTTCAAAGCCTGACCAGTAGCGTGTGCGGACAATATTGCTTGTTTTACCTGTACCATCGATGCCGGGGAAGACCCTTATCTACCATCGTACAGATGTTTGACGAGTACCCCAAGGCCGAGGACCGCGACGTACTTGTATATGACTGGGCCGCCCATCATTTCAATGTACAAACCCCTTTCTGGGCTTAAGTTCTTTCAATGTACACAAGCCCGCTGTTCTGGGCTTAAGTTTACAAGCCCCCTGTTCTGGGCTTCAGTTCTTTCAATGTACAAGCCCCCTGTTCTGGGCTTTAGTTTTGACGTGGTTGTTCTCACGTTGTTGTTGTTCACTGAATAAAAAACAAAATGAGATCTCACCAAAAAACCCTGTCTTGTGTGTTTTCTATATGAGCATAATGCATGAAACTGGCTTTGAACACCGTATTAGCCAATCAGTGGCCTAGAATGGAGCCAAAGCTAACCCATCCATATGCAGAAAACATTACCCGGGTGTACAAGAACCCGGATGTAGGCGCGGACGTAAGCGAAAGCATCCCAGTACCCGGATGTAGGCGCAGACGTGTACCTAGTACCCGTCCATTGGTTCTTTTATCGATCGCTCATTGGCTCTTTTTTCTCGACCGCTGATTGGTCCAAATGGAACTGCCCATCCTTCCCAGGTTAATTTACAATCCCCTTTTGGGGTTCAAGCTCTGACTATCGATGCCGCAACATTGTCGCCGAACCTTGCCGAAAGGGAGCCCTTGGACCGTTTGACCTGGATGTGACCTTTGACCTTTTGACCCGATATTTCAACCCCGCACTGCGCGCGCTGCGGCATCAGATCACCCCCGCGCGCGCGCGCGCTGCGGCCGGCGCGGGTCGGGCCGGCCCGGGAAAGTTGGAGGTAGTGTTTGAGCATTCTGAAAAACCGGAAGTGACGTCACACACTTGCGCAGACCCACCAAACCACGTGAATGTTAGTCCAAGTGGATGCTCCCCCACATAGGATTCACATGGATACCTCACTCGACACAATAGGCCCATTAGGGGCCCACATAGTCCACAAAAACGTCTATTTCCATACCTTTTGGCTACCGCGCATGCGCAGAATGACCCTATTTCTACCCCGCATCCACGCCATCAGATGCTCCATTACATAGGCTTCACATTGGTACCTCACACGACCCATTCGAACCGTGAATAGCCCATCTCTAACCCAAACACACCCACACACACCCCCAAAAATGCCTGCTTTCTATACTACGGCCAGGCTGCGCATGCACAGAATGACCCTATTTCTACCCCACATCCACGCCATCAGATGCCCCCTCACATAGGCTTCACATTGATACCTCACACGACCCATTCGAACCGTGACTAGCCCATCTCTAACCCAAACACACCCACACACCCCCCAAAAATGCCTGCTTTCTATACTACGGCCAGGCTGCGCATGCGCAGAATATTGACAACGTACAAGCCATTAGTGTAGTCAAGCGCTCCTGCATGAGAGCTTCACATTGATACCTCACTCGACCCCATCGGACCATTAGTGGCCCACCTAGATCCCAAAACGTCCACCCCGTATGGACCTATACACCCATAGCCATGCAGTATTGGCCTATGGGCCTACCCAGGCCTCGGTGACTTTTTTCAAAAATTTCACCGTTTCGTGCCGGGACACTTCCTATCATGTTTGTCTTGAGGAGACTAAGAAAACAAATCCAAACAACCATACGGCAAATGTATAGAAGTAGGTTTCCCAGTGGGACAAACATTGGACCTATACCCCCATAACCCGTATATGGGTCTATATGGGGCTATATGGTACTTTTTCAAAAATTTCACTGTTTCGTGCCGGGACACTTCCTATCATGTTTGTCTTGACGAGACTAAGAAAACAAATCCAAACAACCATACCGCAAATGTCTAGAAGTAGGTTTCCCAGTGGGGCAAACATTGGTCCTATACCCCCAGTATGGGACTATATGGGTCTCCCTGAACTTTTTCCAAAAATTTTAACGATTCGCTCCGCGACACTTCCTATCATGTTTGTCTTGACGAGACTAAGAAAACGAGACCCCACAACCTATACCGCAAATGTCGAGAAGTAGGTTTCCCAGGATGGTCCTATACCCCCCCCATACCCCATATAGGCATTTTCACGTAATTTAGGATAAAGTCCGTGTTCCGTATTTTTTCAGGAAAAATTTTACATACACCCACCCTGGAACTAGGGGGAGATAACTCTATTGATAGGCAAGCCCGTTAAGCCCGGCGACCTATATATCCCCCATACCCCATATAGGCATTTTCCCGGATTTTTCGATAAAGTCCGTGTTCCGTTTTTTTTTCAGGAAAAATTTTACATGCACCCACCCATGGCTGGATGCCCCATCACATAGGCTTCACATTGATACCTCATACAGCTCCATCGGCCCATTAGGGGCTCCCCTAGATCCCAAAACGTCTATTTCCATACCCTTTTCCCACAATTCCATGTCTGCGCATGCGCAGAATAGTGACAACGCCCGAGCCCCTAGTCCAGTCAGATGTCCCTTCACGAATGCTTCACATTGATACCTGATATGACCCCATTGGACCATTAGTGGCTCCCCTAGCTCCAAAACGTCTATTTTCATACCCTTTGGCCACCGCGCATGCGCAGAATGCCGATATTTCAATCCCACACCCAGCCCATCAGATGCCCCTTGACGAATGCTTCACTTTGATACCTCACTCGACCCCATCGGTTCACTAGGGCCCCACCTAGGTCACAAAACGTCTATTTAGGTATTCCCCGTATACATTAACATTGGAAGTCAACCCATGGGACTACTTTCTGTCCGCGGAGGCAGACCGCATCACCACCAGACCGCATCTCCGCGGAAGAATTCGAGGTCAAAGGTTGCCGGAACTATAGCCTAGACAGATCAGTACATGCCTTGATCACGTGATCGCCACGTGACCAAGTTCCTCCTCAAATCCTCCCCGTGACGTCATTACATCCGGGTGAAAGGGGACCCGAATTTCAGTAGACCCTATGGACATGTCCAGACTTGTCTGTGTCTCTCCGTGTCATGGGTTTTTCCCCACAATGGCGTTCACCTTCGGGTCTTTCCGGTCAACGTATCCGCCATTTTCCCACAATTCCCTGTCTGCGCATGCGCAGAATGGTGACAACGCCCGAGCCGCTAGTCCAGTCAGATGCCCCTTCACGAATGCTTCACATTGATATCTCATATGACCCCATTGGACCATTAGGGGCTCCCCTAGCTCCAAAACGTCTATTTCCATACCCTTTGGCCATCGCGCATGCGCAGAATGCCGATATTTCAACCCCACACCCAGCCCATCAGATGCCCCTTCACGAATGCTTCACTTTAATACCTCACTCGACCCAATCGGACCATGCAGCGTATTTCAAGTCTAGGGACTACTTTTTCTCCGCGGAAGCTTTCTTCCGCGACCGCATCACCGCCAGACCGCATCACCGCGGAGGAATACATCCCCTTTTCCACAAAATTCAAGATGGCGGCCAAGCACACCTCCTCATTAGTCCGAGTTGTCTCCCTTGCGTCCAGAGTGCATAGATGGCGCTACCCATAAACCGGAAGTGACGTCATTTTTACATCCGGGTGAAATAGGACTCGATTCCCGTTAACACTACTACTTCTGGGTCTATCTGATCCAACTCCGGGGAGGAATAAGCACGATTCAAGTTACGAAAATTAGCAGCAGTTTTGTGACCTGTTGCTGGGAAAGTGATCCTGTGCGTTGCAGGGCCCATGACTGTTACCACGTCGTATGAGCCAAGCCTTTGGTTAGCAAACTTTTGCTCCAGGATCAAATACTTCTCGCATCGCATGCTGTAGACAATATCGTCGACAACATACGGTTGTCCGTGGATATTCGCGGCATGTTGGGATGCCATCTTGTTGCACGATTTTCCCATGTGTTGCTTCACATTATCGAAAGCAGTTTTCCGACGAATGTGGAACTAAAGAGCATACACATTCACCGGATGACCACCATATCAAGCGGATTCCGTGGCATTTGTCCGAAGACAGATAGGTGGGAGTATATTGAGTGGCGGTATGCTGTATGGTGTTGTACGCCATACACGCCAAGAGCAGGTATCTGCCCCAATCTCTGGTTACCATTTCAACACTGTTTCGTAATGATGCTGAGCGATTCCGCCACCACTTTGTTCGAGCGCTCCACCTGTCCATTACAGATGGGGTAAGGTGCTGTTTGAGTTTTCTTTATTTACAGCAGAGTACAACGTAAGCTGATCAGCTTTGACATGAAGTTTGCCCCCTGGTCCGTATGGATTATCTCGAGCATGCCAAAATGGGGACTGAAGCGTTCAACTAAGGTGCTCGCAACACCAGTAGCCTTCTGGTTTGGGTGGGCATACGCTTCAAGCTATTTCGTAAACTTGAACTGCAATTCGAAGATGTACTGCTTGCATAACTCGTAGAGATTTTGGCAAGGTACCCTGAAAGCCCATTGAGATGAATTGAAAGGCTCCATCCACAACGATGGAGTTCAGATATGCCTTCATGGAAGGGTTGGAAACCTCCTAACAGAGCGCAGGGTTGACAGCCCCCATCTTGTCAATCTTGACCTTAGATTCACAGAGATACACCAGGGGCTTATGACCCGTTAGCAGGAGAAATAGCCCGCTGTAGAGATACGACCGGAATACACGATGTGCCCATATGATTGCCAGACATTCGCGCTAGATGGTTGGATAGTTGCGCTCAACAGAATTGAGGGCCCTAGTTGCATATGCTATTTTTGGAACATCATGATGCCTTGCCGGCATCATTGAAAACTGTTGACCCGCTTCTCTTCTGCAGGAAACTAGCCTATTTTATGTATACTATGATTTATCCTTTTAATTTGGTGCTAATCCTAGTATATGAATTAGGTCTTTGGATTATGGACGCGAAAATTCTTTGACGGACAACGGCTGAATATTGTATGACGGACTAGACGCTTGTATACGTTTCTGTCCTGCCTGGGTATGGCATAACACAGCACCAACGGCTTTAAGACTAGCATCTGTATGCAGATGAAACTGTTGAGTGAAATCAGGGAAAACCAGTATTGGCTCAGAAGTCAACAGGTCATTCAAGTGATGGAAAGCAGACTCGCCTTCCTTTGTCCAACCAAATGGAACGTTTTTCTCTATGAGATTATTCAGAGGATTTCCGATATTTGCAAAGTTGGGGACAAATCTCCTTTAGTGTCCGGACAGCCCCATGAAACTGCGGACATCACACGTATTCTTAGGAGTATGATACTTGTGTGCTGCATGCGTTTCGGGATGGGGGGGGGGGGGGGCTGATGAAACGCCTCTCGAAAATAATTGTCCCATATAAACCACCTTTGTTTTTAGCAAAGTGACATTCAAACGGTTTGAATTAAGTTTGGCCTGACTGAGACGCTTGAAAACCTGTTCAAGGCGAAAGAGTTGGTCGTCGAAGGAGGCTGAGTAGACTAAAATATCACCGAGATAATACAAGCATATCTCCCACTGCAAGCCAGTCAGCAAATGTAAAAGGCCACCGTCTGGAACAGCGAATGTTGTCTTGAGTTTTGATTCGCTGTCCGTCTCAAACCGCCAGTAGCCACTGACTAAGTTGAGAGTTTAGAAGTCAATGGTTGCTCTATATGCGACAAGGGATATCTATCTCAACGGATGAGGACATTCAACTTCCGAAAATCAATACAGGAGCGTGTATTGCCGTCTCGCTTCTTCACTAATACGATAGGGAATCTCTATGGACTATTGCTAGGTTCAATGATTTGCTGTTGGCACATCTCATTGATCTGATGTCGGACCTCACCTCGCGAGGCGTACGATATTCGGTGTGTGGGTTCCTGTAGAGGCAAGGCCTAGTCAGTGTCTATAATGTGGTAGACAAGATATTTGTTACCCGGTAAGCGACCTGTGGTTGCAAAGATATCCTGATGGTCGTAAGTCAGACTCTGGCGATGGCATTTATAGGATGTCAAGTCTGACCGAGGAAGGTGTTTCTTATCGAGATATGAATTGTTGGACAAGGGTGGTTTGTCAACTTCAGCACCAGAGGTGGCAGAAGATGGTTGGGTTTCTCGGGCACGCACGTTGCAGGTGGTCCACGTTTGCATGTCCTTGACCTTGTTGCCTGGCCAACGTGGAATCTTTTATCCAATAAGGCGGATTTATCTCCCATGTTCGACAGCACCGTTGTTGCAGTATTGTGTTGCATTGTGATTAGAAAGTGTCCGGTCAAAAGATCATGTTTCTCTGATTTCCCGCAATCTGTTTCATGATTGCATCATAGCACAACTTTTTAGCAGTGCTGTCGACTGACACCTGAGTAATGACCTGCTGGTTCGACTTTTGGACCTAGCATACCCATCTAATAACAAAGATAATACTTTACACTTGCAGATTACGTACAGTGATTTGTCAAAGTCACGGTCTACATCATCTAAAATCACTTTGAGCATTGCATCAGAACTGTTCTCTCCAGTGACTGTCCCTGTATACTTTTTTACTTTACTGTAGACATACATAAGATCATTTTTTATGCGTACATCCTGATAATGTCCGGGTGGAGGATGTACAAAATTTCCACCTCCATTATCGCGAATGTGGTGTATTTGGTTTCGTAGTGCAGCATGTTACTGGTTGAACTGGACTCGGGTGCCAGCGACCGCTGTTGTAATGGTATGTGCTACTATATTTAGGTTGATCCTGTTGGAATCCCATACAACAATTTCAGATCATCTATCCTTGCTTACGAGAGATAGTTGTGTCAATCTTTATGGGATGCTATGGATTTAAAAAAACTGTAGGCTATACTCATGTGAACAGCCAGAAATGTTTCGATTAAGCCATGATTAGAAGATGTGAAAACGGTCATACACGATTAATTCACGAGCATTTACTAACAAAAGAGCCAGTCGCAAGGTGTATTCCATGCCACGAAGATCTTACAGTGAAACATATTCTTATCGACTGTATAGATTTTAAGATTGTAAGAGATACTTTTTGTCGAGCAGCTACTTTGGAAGATCTTTTTAGTCGGGTAAAAGAAGATTGTATTTTAGATTATTTGAGTGAGATCGGTTTGTTGTATAAACTTTAATGTATGTACATGTTTTAATGTATTAGATTACTGAGTTATTAACTTGAATACTTAGAATTTTGCTTGATCGTCGCTATATAGCTGAAATATTGCTGAACGCGAATTAAACATTAATTCTCTCTCCCCCTCTCTCTCTCTCTCTCTCTCTCTCTCTCTCTCTTCCTCTCTCTCTCTCTCTCTCTCTCTAGTACATTGAAGCGCCAATATAGGCGCTGGCGGGCGTTATGTCGGTATCGCCATACAAACAATCCTATCTGGATGACATGCATAGTCGACCGTCAGTATGGCTCATTCTTACCTTGAGTGCGAACGAACGTTTACTGGACAATGCGATATGATGCTACACCAGAAGAATATGTACATGGATACACCGAGTGCGATACAAGCCGATGCATATCGTACCGGCTGAGTCTGAGAGTCGATCGACTGATACTGGGAGCCTACCACTGATATTGAAAGCTTGGCCGCTGATAGTCAGGCTGTGTCTGAAAATCTGAGCGAGGAAGATGAATCTATCTCTTTGGGATCGTATTTTTGCAGCGGATATTATACGCTGGTGGTTGACAGCGTTGGTCTTTTTTTTGGTTTTTTTTCACAGCAATATAAGTCACATGTATTCCTACACAAACAATTCGATTATTGTGCACTTAAAGAACATATTTCAAACATATATCGGACAAAGCTTGAGTGACTGGCTAGGAATATGGCCTGAATCTGTTGACTGAGTAAGATATAGATGATTGAGAAAATTTCATCCCAACTAAAGGTAGCCTGAAATTGGATGAAATTATATAAAGTTATTGTCAAAAAATTAACTGTTGAGCAGCATTTACTTTCTTCCCTAGGTGAGCGATTGTTGAATTGTTACTGGACAGTTACACAGAGTTATCATGATTACAGAGACATTGTTACTGGACAGTTACACAGAGTTATCATGATTACAGAGACATTGTTACTGGACAGTTACACAGAGTTAACATGATTACAGAGACATTGTTACTGGACAGTTACACAGAGTTATCATGATTACAGAGACATTGTTACTGGACAGTTACACAGAGTTATCATGATTACAGAGACATCGTTACTGGACAGTTACACAGAGTTAACATGATTACAGAGACATTGTTACTGGACAGTTACACAGAGTTATCATGATTACAGAGACATTGTTACTGGACAGTTACACAGAGTTATCATGATTACAGAGACATCGTTACTGGACAGTTACACAGAGTTATCATGATTACAGAGACATTGTTACTGGACAGTTACACAGAGTTATCATGATTACAGAGACATTGTTACTGGACAGTTACACAGAGTTATCTTTTTTTCTTTCTTTTTTTATTTATTTCTATTTTTTTTATTTGACTTCTTAACTTATACATTGGTGGTTCCCTATAACACAAGTAGCCTGTTGCACATAGTAGTAATATATCATTATGTATTCCACCGCAGAATACAGGCTGTCCACTAGGACTGATAGCCACAACATTAAATACAGAATAATATAGTAAAAGTACATGAAAAAAAAGACCTGGGATGCAGTCTAAACTCGCCCTGATGTTGAGATGGAAGGATATTCGAGGTACATGACTAATGAAATGATTAATCGAAAAGGCCTATCCAAGGGGCCCACAGCGACTCAAACTTTTCTAGTCCGAAGTTTTTTATTGCTATGTATCTTTCAACACAGTATACAGCGTTGGTTTTATGGAGGCAATGTCGTGACACCCGCCAACTCCTGTCCTAACGCTCCAATCCCGTAAATAGAGCGAAAGTAAAGACAGAAACTCCGATGGTTCTAAAAGCCAACGTGATATCTCATGAAATTGAACTAATTCATCGTAACGCAGTTATGTCTGTCGTAACACCTTAACGCCCATCGTAACTCTGTAATGCCTGTATTAACAGGATAACCACAAAAATACGTCATCGCCAGAAGTGACGTCATCTTACGCCTGTGCGCTCGCCTGGTGGTGCTTCTTGTACCCGAAAGATAACGGGCTTACAGTGTTGTTCTAGCGTTGTTGTTCTGGCGCTGCTGTTCTAATGATGTTCTACTCACTGAAGAAAAAAAGGACTGTCAAACGCCATTTTTTTTTAATTTCAACCTCAGTAATATTACATACAAGTGTCCACATACTATCAGCATGTAGACATATAGAGTACATATGAGAACTCGAGGATGCAGTTACTGCATGTCGTGTGTGAAAACATTCCGCCGATGGGCTGATCTATCTTTTCATGGCGAAAATGTCACATTGGTCTTCATCTCCACCATTTGGCGTTGGGGCGTAGCCGCTTGACCTACTCTGGTGGGCCCAAGGCGTGAAGTCGTAAGTTGGATCGATTTTGTTATTATAGCGGAAGATTAATTGATTATTTATTGATCAGTTCTGACGTGGTCAGCATTGGTCCGGTGTTGGTGTAATCGTCAGAGGGCGTGTCTTAAGACGTGGGTAGGAGCGATATTGTGCGTGTGTAATGGATGGAGTGACATCTTAAGGCGTTGATGCGAGCATCTTGAAAGAGGGTGAGTGTTCATTTCAAGACAAGGATGAGAATGCTACTAGAGGTGAGAGGAGAAAGATGGGGTGGTCAAGATGGGATGAACATCTTGATATGATAGTGTAAGACGTTTACAGATCTTCATGGGTGTAATTATGGGAGAAGAGGTAAGGGGAAAAGGTGACAGCTGTGTCACTTATTGTGGTCCCCTGGACCTATCGGACATCCCGGGGTAAAAGAACGGTTATCGTAAAATCGATCGGGATAAACATAATTTGTTACGCACAGTTTGATAATATTCTATTCATTGATAAAGATTACTCCACTTGATGCATACGCAGCAAATTACGTCTAGTTTGAGTTCTGACAATTATGTTTTTGATGGAGTGTACCCTGAGGATAAACTTCCTAATAAAAATAACACATTCACCAGAGCCTTTTGGCACAGTCAATCACTCGAGGTCGATGTTATAATATGGATTAAGAATACTGACCAGCGATACGGCTTTGATATTTTTGGAACATCATGATGTCTTGCCGGCATCATTGAAAACTTTTGAGTGCTACTCTCTTGAAGGAAACTAGCCTTTATTTACTGTGGTTCTCTTTTTGAATTTGGTGCTAATGCAGTTATATGGAATAGGGAATAGGTCTTTGGATTATGGACGCGGATATTCTTTAATGGACGACGGTTGAATTGGGAATGACGGACCAGACGCTTGAAATTACATTGGATTGCCATGTACCTAGAAAAAAGAGGCGAAGGAGAATATTTTGATTCTTATGGTTTGGCACCACGACATAGAGAATATGTCAGATTTATGAATAGATGTAATAAGACTTGGGACATCAACACCAGACGCTTACAAGGAAGTAATATCTGTGGTAAATATTGTGCCTTCTACATTTAACATAGATATCGTGAAATATATATAAATTCACTTGTAATTCAAGTTTAATTCTGATATTAATAATAATGATGTTTGGTACATTATTCTATAGTTAAATATTACGACGTATTTGCATAGTTTAACGTGAAGCCTCAAACTTTACAGAGTTTCACCCCTTGTATGTACGATAGGCATAAATAGGGCCCCCAGATACAAACACTACTATTGAGTCGCCATCCAATTCATCCGTCAATTGACCTATTAAACCCCCTTTGTGGGGTCATACTGTCTCTTGCGAGTGATGTAGACGATACTATCATTATCACAGTACAATACCCGATGTCCTATAGCTAGTTGATCGAGGACTCTGTGTAGCTCTAGTCTATCAAAAGCGAATGTCATAGCAGCGAGATGAGAAAGGCCCCGTTTCTACAGCTTCATCAACCCGATTGCTTTCAATTATCGCTGTCTTCACTTGGAAAGTGGACATGCGTGATACTTTTTTATGATCGGTCAGAATTTCATAAAACTTGTGCGTTTCCGTGACAAACGTGGTCTGACGTTGTCGATCGCTTTCGCCAAACTTCCCCCAGAACGCGTTTGAGCTGTCTTGCTAGTTTTACGAAGCCCCGGGTTATTTTAAAGGGTAGTTTTATCTGATTTCTTCTTTTCCCTTCACACAATAATGTAGGCGTGAGGTGTGGGTTCTTCCCCGAAAAAAACCCATCTCTATGGTTGTGTTCCCGTATACAAATGTATTAGAATCCACAAGATTCCAAATATTTATGTTTTGCTAAATTGTTTGCTAGAGTTGTTCCATGTGGATATTTTATTTCTATGGTCTTTCGGATGGAAACACTAAGAGCAATCGTGTCAGTAACAGCCATGGAATTCATACACCACCTTATTCTCTTCATCAAATCCATCAGCACGATATTTCGCGATCCTTTTCTCACCTACATCGAGAGCATGCTGGATTTTGTGCACCAACCATTCCATGCACATGATAGAAATGTCTGAATATTGCTCACGGGCGACAATACAAGCGTCTAATCCGTCATTCAATATTCAGCCTTAATTCTCTCTCTCTCTCTTTCAATATTCAGCCGTCGTCCATTAAAGAATTTCCGCATCCATAATCCAAAGAACTAATTCATATAATAATTAGCGCCAAATTAATAGGATAAATCATAGTATACCTAAAACTAGGCTAATTTCCTGGAAGAGAGAAGCGGTCAACAGTTTTCACTGATGCCGGCAAGACATCATGATGTTCCAAAAATATCAAATTGTATCGCTGATCAGTATTCTTTATCCATATGATATACGTTGTAAAGTCGTTATTTAGAGTATGATGAATCTCAGTCACGCTTTGATTGTGACTGTTCATATGAACATTATGAGGATCTTGAAATGCATAGGTTCATACGGCCCCTAGCCCCGGGTTTAGACCCAAGTTGCGGAACGTACCGCCACAGATCTTGCACGCTACGCTCGCATTTTGCTATCTATCGTCAAATTTGAGAAACTTCGAGCGGAGGCGCATGATGATATAGGCCTGTTTACAAGTTTCTGCAATAATGTTTTTTGACGTTGATTAAAATCGTCACATTTAATACATGATCTAGCAAATGCTACTAGGCGGGATATGTTTACGCTATATGCAGGTCCCTCTGGTATATTACTGTCCAGATAGGGATAGTCTACGATGTCGAAATTGTAATCATCTCTTTTGTCGTGAATACGATCAGAGGGGAATCAGTCTAGTTGATCGTGCTGGAGAAGTAGGTTACGGAAAATACCAAAGCATAAACTAGCCCGGTAACGTAATTTGATGGATCTAGTCCAAATGTCCTTCATTATCGAAACACCTCAGTTAGACTCATAATGAGTTCTATGGATCTCAGACAACATTTCAACAGAATAAATGTGTCGCTTTGTCAATATTCATACATTTCTTTGCGAAAGTCAAAAGTTTTTTCTGGCTGTTCCGCATGCCATTTTGAAATGTTTCTCTCCTTGATTAAACACCCATAAAATTTATGCGTTATAACGTTGTAGATTAAAAATTTCATCAGGAATACAGAATCATAACCGCGTAAATTGTGATTACAAGCGTCTAGTCCGTCATTCATAATCCAGCCGTCGTCCATTAGAGAATATCCGCGTCCATAATCCAAAGACCTATTCCGTTATCCACATAACAGTATTAGCACCAAATTCAAAAAGACAATCATAGTATACATAAACATAGGCTTGTTTCCTGCAAGAGAGAAGCGGTCAACAGTTTTCAATGATGCCGGCAAGACATCATGATGTTCCAGAAATATCAAATCCGTATCGCTGATCAGTATTCTTAATCCATAATATTCGTTATAGAGTCGTCATCTAGAAAAAAGATGTATCTCAGTCACGCTTTGATTGTGACTGTTCATATGAGTACCATGAGGATCTTGAAGTACATGGGTTCATACGGCCCCTAGCCCCGGGTTAAGCGGAATTAGACACAAGTTACGAAACGTAGCGCCATAGATCTTGCACGCTGCGTTCGTATTTTTTTTATCAGCATGCGATATGTATCGCCAAATTTGAGAAACTTTGAGTGGAGGCGTTTGGTGGAATAGCCCTGTTTTACAAGTTTCTGCAACAATGTTTTGTGACGTTGATTAAAATCATCACATTTAACACAGGATCTAGCAAATGCTACTAAGCGAGATATATATACGCCATATGCAGGTCCCACTGGAATATTACTATCCAGAAAGGGATAGTTTACGATGTCGAAATTGTAATCATCTCTTTTGCCACTGTAGTATAGCCTTTGTGCATGGGAGAGAAGAGCCATTTACAAAAGTAGTTAGCTGTCTTCACCTTCAAATTACAAGCGTCTAGTCCGTCATTCATAATCCAGCCGTCGTCCATTAGAGAATATCCGCGTCCATAATCCAAAGACCTATTCCATTTCCATATAACAGTATTAGCACCAAATTCAAAAAGACAAAAGTATACATAAACATAGGCTTGTTTCCTGCAAGAGAGAAGCGGTCAACAGTTTTCAATGATGCCGGCAAGACATCATGATGTTCCGAAATATCAAATCCGTATCGCTGATCAGTATTCTTAATCCATAATATTCGTTATAGAGTCGTCATCTAGAAAAAAGATGTATCTCAGTCACGCTTTGATTGTGACTGTTCATATGAGTACCATGAGGATCTTGAAGTACATGGGTTCATACGGCCCCTAGCCCCGGGTTAAGCGGAATTAGACACAAGTTACGAAACGTAGCGCCATAGATCTTGCACGCTACGTTCGTATTTTGCTATCAGCATGCGATATGTATCGCCAAATTTGAGAAACTTTGAGTGGAGGCGCTTGGTGGAATAGCCCTGTTTTACAAGTTTCTGCAACAATGTTTTGTGACGTTGATTAAAATCATCACATTTAACACAGGATCTAGCAAATGCTACTAAGCGAGATATATATACGCCATATGCAGGTCCCACTGGAATATTACTATCCAGAAAGGGATAGTTTACGATGTCGAAATTGTAATCATCTCTTTTGCCACTGTAGTATAGCCTTTGTGCATGGGAGAGAAGAGCCATTTACAAAAGTAGTTAGCTGTCTTCACCTTCAAATTACAAGCGTCTAGTCCGTCATTCATAATCCAGCCGTCGTCCATTAGAGAATATCCGCGTCCATAATCCAAAGACCTATTCCATTTCCATATAACAGTATTAGCACCAAATTCAAAAAGTCCATTTCTCTCTTACCGCAATTGTCGCTTTCTGTGATTGCATCAACCGTATCCTCCGTTATATATTGACCACATGTTTTTGGGGCAACACAATAGTTCGGAATATGTACGCTATTTTCTTGCGAGCATTCAAATCAAAGAGCACATAATTAGATGGAGGTTTTTTTCGGTGTTTCGAGAGATAAAACATTCGTGTTTAATGTATACTATGATTGTCTTTTTGAATTTGATGCTAATACTGTTATATGGAATATGGAATAGGTCTTCGGATTATAGACACGGATATTCTCTAATGAACGACGGCTGAATTATGAATGACGGACTAGACGCTTGTAATTTTTCGCGTAAGGAGAGTTGAGTGAAGATGAAGGAGGACTGAATACCGAGTGAGTGAATCCCATAACAATGTCTCAGTTGCTTGGCGCATGGGGGGGGGGGGGAGCTTTTGATGTTGTTGGCGGACAGGGTACGTAATTGTCCTGAATCCTACGTTATCGATACAATTACTTGTTACATCAAGGAAGGTAATCAATGATGGAGGATTGGACGCCAAATCCATGGATCCCATAACAATGTCTGAGTTGCTCGATGAATAGGGGGAGATGCCTGATGTTGTTGGCACAGAGGGTATACTGTCCCTAAATCCCTTAACGTTACTCGATGTATACGGAGATATAACTGACGTTGGCAAAGTGGGTATGTTGTCCCTGAATCACCTAACATTAATACAGATGTTCGACGTATAAGGGGGGATTACCGACGCTGTTGGCAGAGAGTGTACATTGTCCCTGGATCCAATAACCTTAACGGAACTACTCCACATATAAGGGGAGATAAATGATGCTGTTGGTGGAGAGGGTACGTTGTCCCTGAATCCAGTAATATTAACAGTGCTACTCGATAAATAAGGGGAGATAAGTGATGTTGGTGGATGAACTATATTGTCCATGAATCACCTAACATTAACAAAGCTACTCGATGTACAAGGGGAGATAAAGGGTCCTCCAAAAAGATGAAAAATAAGAATTGTACTTCCTATAATAGCCTGAGACTAATGATTCCTTAATAATTTAAGTGATTATAAGAGAATAACTGAACTTATCTTGAATCTAGTTTATGAAGCACTTCAATACTATCTTCTGGTGGCCTTTTGACATTCTCATTTGTCATAGGAGTTGACGGTCTCTTGGCGTCATTATTCAAAAGTCCATATTTGGCTTGGTAATCCAGTCCTTCAAGGAAGTCGTCCGACAATACATTGAAAATGTTCACAATAGCAGTTTATTTTCTTCCCGTGGATTTACACGAGCAACTGTAAATGTTAAATTTAATTTCTTAACTAATAACTATTGTTGGACATAATTTAATATCATTCATCTGATCTGGTCTTGGTGATAATTAGTAAAAATACAAATAAATGCAAAAATATTACGATTACTCTTGATTTATGTTGATAGTAAAAAATGTTGATAGTAAGAATAGCGTTATACTGAAGTACTATACTTAAAACAAGAGTATATTTAAAAACTTTTATATTTTGACCAAGTTGTTTTTCATATAATATCATTTTCATATGAATGAGATAATCTAAGAAATAACATGAATTACAATGATTTTAGGGATTTTAGGGTTCAGTCAAAAATATGTACTCAACATTTTATCTCAGAATAAAATTAACATGGTCAACATTCAATGTCTTTCCTTATATTTTTACCGCATGTATTACTGATTGAAATTAGCCATACAAAAATGTCCTTCACCATTCCGATTTCTGGCAATGTAAATAAGTGCCAAAATCACATGTTAAAAGATAGGAGAAAATATCAAATCCAAAAGTTAGGTTGGCTGTAAATGGAAATGAAGTGCAAATGTGAGGGGTTTTTTTCGTAAAATATGTAAACTTGTAGCTGTTGATGACGCGATTTTGAGAGATATTCTGGGTTCAGTATTCGCTCTCAATTGACTAAATGCTGATTTGTCTATAAATGCAGGTTTGTGGGATATATCGGGTGACTTCCGGTAAAAGAAAGGGACTTAAACTTCTTAAGGATACGTATAC